>VDFB02119015.1:0-27436 GCA_007258455.2 Sequoia sempervirens
AGTCCTAAACCAGGATTTATATAGATTATAAAGGGCATTTCAATTGGTAAATTTACAATCTTAAATGCATTAAATTTCTTATTTTGAATTTTGATTCTAGGAATATCCCAAATAGGGGACATTAAAATTGGTATCAAAGCCTTAATCCTGCCAATATGCAGGACAAACCTACTTTAACCACCATTCAATTAGGATTAACTATTCAGCCCTTTTCTTAAGTAAATCAAAAAAATAAAATCAAGTGGGCCAACATTACATTTCTATATGTGTGTGTCGTTCACATGTATGTTTCGTGTCTTACGTGTATTTATGTGTATGCTTCATGTCTTAAGTGTATTTATGTGTATGCTTCCTATATTGCGTGTATTTACGTGTATGCTTCATGTCTTATGTATACTTATATGTTTGCTTCATGCTTGATGTGTCTTCAACAGGTTTACTCCATGTGTGTTTATAATTACTTATGCTTAACAATTATGAAAATGCCAAATCTATAAGAGCTTTGGAACACTGCTATAAAATCTGTCAAATGTTTCTTGGGTTGAGAAATTTATTCTCATGTATTTTTCCATAATAAAGAAAACAAAATTAGCAAGCACATGAGGATAGAGTAGGGCAAGCCTAACATTCTGAAAGGCGTGGGAAAAAGGACCTAAATATTTTTTGTCCAAATAAATGGGAAATGTCGATTGGTGGTAGTTAGGAGAAATATTTTCGAATTTTATATGGACCCCCTACGTCTCTTCAAAGGCCCTAAGGTTAGAAACCAAATCAACAAATAACGAGGAATTATTGTGACTGATTACAAGTAATAGACAGCAACACTAACAAATTAACTTATTTAAAATTAAATTATTATCAATCTCTAAATGCAGCAATGAAGAGTTGTAACTATTGAGGTGAAAAGGTGTGACTCCCTCAAACTTGAGATATAAAAGGGAGAGCATTTCATTTGAGAGACATCCATAACATCATTGAAGAATTCAATTGAGAATAGAACCTTAAGTGATTTTGCAAGGAAATTAAATTAGGTTCTCAAGAATAGATGTGAGAAAGGATGTGACTCCTAATGTGAAAAGATATGACTCCTAATGTAAAAGGTTGTGACCCTTCAAATGTGAAAGGTTGTGCCTCTTCAAATGTGAAAGGTTATGACCCTTCAAATGTGAAAGACTGTGACTTCCTCAACAATAAGATATAAAAGGGAAATTATTTCCTTGTGATGAAATCATCAAAAGGAAATAAATCTATCAATCAATTTGGAAGTAAAATATTATTCTCAAAAGGCAGCCATGAAGAGTGGTGACTCATTTATTGTGAAGGGTGGTGACTCCTTCAAGAAATGGATATAAAGCATAAATCAATTCATTGACATTCAATAAGCAATCATCACTCACCTATCCATCAAGAAATCAAGCAATCATTACTCATCTATCCATCCAGAAATCAAACAATCATCACTCATCTATTCATCAAGAAATCAAGCAATCAAAATATCAAAAAGATTCCCAAGGAAGGAACAATCAATCATAAACTCAACATAGTTAATGATAAAATCTAACGATATAACTTGATTTTCAAATAGAAATCCACATGTTTCCATCACTAGTTGACACAAAGATTTAGGCATAACTAAGATACAAAGATGGATTAAGATTATCTTACTTTCAAACTTCGAGATATAAGTACATTGAGATATCATCTTGACCTAGGATGGTCAATCTCTTAAAAGCCAAACAATAACATTAAAGTCCACAAAAATATTCCAAAACAATCTACAATGGTTTATCTAGAAATTTTGTATTACCCATAACACCCCAATTGAAACATCATAGAGTGGATTATTATTAGCATGCCTAGTCGGAATTAGAAATAATACTAAAAATCTAAAGTCTAAATTCAACCAAACTCTAATATGCCAAAACAACATTTTTGAGAGAATGTAATGAAGACAACTCAATTCTTTAGGAACCTACAAATTTGGACTCTCGAGAGATCCTACGAGAAATTTTGGAAATCTATCGTAGGGTATATTCATCAAGCTTCATGAAGGAGGAACACAATTTTTCTAATGAAGAGTAATTTGTTCATTTTGAACAAGATTATAAAGTACAAATCCAGTCCATACCACATATGAGTGAAAGAATGGTGATGCATGGATCTAACTTGTAACCTACAAAATTGATCTTGTAGACTTTGTTTGTGGACCAAGGTCACTTCTATATTTGATATCTATAGTAGATCATTTCATCCGAGGGTCTTATTCTCCTAAGTCATCCTTCTTGATTAGAGTAGCTCTACATTCATGATTAAAAATCAAGGACATCAATATTAGGCATACATGTGCCTTAGATAAATTTGATACAAATCAAGTTACACCCAAATTTGTTACATAAGTCTATTTTAAGTTACATTGTGGGCCCATAACCCACAAATCCCAGGATCATTGTCACCTCTTTAACTTTGGGAAAAATTGTTGTTGTTTTGAACTAGGTGGAATAAAACAATCCTTTTCTAAAATATGAAAATCATCCTAGTGTTAAACATGGGGGTATGTCAAATTTTTACAAGAGGAATGACAACCTCCAATTGATTTGGAAGTTAGGAAAGAATTGGATATTAGTGTTGTTGTACCCAAAATAAATTTTTGGCATTCTGTATAAATTGAGCTAAATCTTGTTAAAATGTCATTAAAAGTCTATTTTAGGTCAAACCAAACATAGGGTCTTTGTGGGTTTTTGTCAAGGAACATATGTGCAAAATTTTAAAAATTTGAAAATCAGGGTTTTACTATTTTTAGGGAAACCCCCGAAAATAGGACCTTCCCAAAAATGATTGAAAATTATTTTGATAGGATTAAAAGGCTTCACAATCACATTGGTCAAGTCAGAATCATCAAAAGACACGTTTTACTCTGGTGGGTCTATTTCTATTTTTCAGGAACAAAGTTAGGAGCTCCACAGCCATTAATGGCAGATTGGCCAGTAACAGGTGCTGAAAGCTAAGCTTCAAAAGCTTCAACGACGCAACCATGGCAAAAAAGATCTAAAATGATGTTGTTTGTTGAAGGAGATTCCTGAAACCCAAAAAGGTCAAAATTTTACTAACTCTGGAACGTTACAAAGGAGAGACAAGTTCGCAATGCTGAAAAGAGCCTTTTTCAAGCAAGGGCGCCCATGATCTTTAAAGGTCAAATGCAATCTGTTGAATCATCCAAGGCAGTCATCCTCGGCGTTTGCTTGCTAGCGCAACAACGAAACAAACAGCTAGATCATCTGATGAGTTGATCATAAGCAATTGCCGACGAAGCAAAAAGAGGCAATTGATGAAGTATCAAGAAACAGCTGTCAAAAGTAAAGATCAAAGAAAAAGAGCCTTTTTCCAAAGAAAGGCGCCCTTCTTTCTGGACCTCTGGATGCTGACAATTGACCGAAGGCCTCCCATGACAATCTTCTCAGCCTAGGTAGATCTCAACAACGTGACTGCAAGCACAAGCATCTGACGAAGCAGTCAACAAATAATCAGGATCAAACCAGGCAACTTTTCAGATAAAGATAACTAAGCTGAAGGGAAAAAGCGCCCTTTTCAATGAGGGGCGCCCTTGAATAAAGGAACCCCAAAATGACTTCTAAATTTTCCAACTCCAGTCATCTTTGGCGAAACGGAGTTGGCTACCTGACGAGATATCAAGCGAGATCATTTGATTCTCCGATCAACGAGAAATCCAGATCAAAGCACGGGAGGTCATTTCAAAAGGCTGAAGAATGAAGATTGAAAATCCACCAAGGCAAAAGCAAAAGCGCCCTTTCTTTTGAAGCCTTGAACTCAGCTTTTTGTTATCATGTCCCCCAGGCACTTCTCTTCAGGTTGGATCCAGCTCAACAGTGAATGTGTCAGCAACAGCTCAGGATCAACAGATCAAGCTAGATTCAAGATCAAACTAAGGTCATTCAAGAGAGAAAACAATAAAAACTTGTAAAACTCAAAAGGGACACCTAGAAGAAGTCAAAGGCTAAAATGTTGACTAAAGTCAAGATACTTTGAGATAAACTTGGCTAAATCACTCCACGATCAGTGGAAATCACCTTTTTTGAACTTCAGATCAAGCCAAAACAACTTTTGATCATGAGTTAGGTCCCCAAACTTGTGGATCTAAGGCTTGAGTCTATATAATCAAGGTATAGGCATCCTACTTCATTATTTCATTGCAGGTTAAGGATCAAGAACAGCCATAAGCTCTCAAGGACGCCATTTATAGATCTGGACAAGGTTTTCATCCGTTCTTCAATATTTCTTGCAGATCTGAAGCAAAAGAAGATTGCTAATCTGAGGTTGGATTCAGAGACAAATTTTCTCAGGGAGTCAGATAAAAACTTCCAATCCATCTTCTATCTACTTCCTCTCTTCTTGTCTTAGGTTTTCTTACATGTCACACAAAGCAGCAGGCTATATCAGATCTAATCAACTGGGTAGATTTAGCATAATTTTCCAGTGAAACCCATCTCGTCAGATTTTCCAGAATCAGCAAACTTGCTACCCCTATTTTTGGGGGTTTTTCCCAAAAAGTTTCAAAATCAAAATTCTGAGGAACTGGGCTTGTTCAGCATTGAAGCACAAACAAAACCCATGTGCTAGACTTTTTTCGGAAAAATACTTCTCAGCAGGGCGCTATTTTTAGGGGTTTTTCAGAAGTTATCTGAACACATCCGTGTTTACAGTCAACAGGCGAGTTCTTCTTCACAGAATGACAATTTGGTGTCCTTGGGCTCCAATTGAACAACCAAACCTTGCACCAACAACTCTCCAACCAGATCTTACACACATTGTTGGAGAGCAAACGAACATCATCAGCAATTTGCGGATCTTTATCTTTGAAAAGAATACATCTCCCACTTAGTGGAGAGCCGCAGCAATTACTCTAGACGAAGAAGAAAGAAAGGCTGATCTTGTAGCAGTAAGACCAGTTTTACCACCTCTCACATGGCAATAAGCGCCTTGGCTTGCCAGCTGCGAAGAGGTCATTCCAAGCATGGAGCCGCCAAAATTACCAAGAGCAATAGCTTGCGCAAGAAGAGATGTCGTGTCATCAAAGCATTAATTATTCGGAAACGGAAGAAGTCAACACATGGATCAAGGAGCTGTTGACCGAAAATGGTGAAGTGTGAAAAGACCAAAGAAGGACGTCCTACACCCTCCAAGTGGCATTTATGATACTTGAGTTTGACTTGATGCTTCTTTCCAAGTCAACTCAAGATGACATTAAATGTAATTGGAGTTAACTTGATGCCCCTTTCCAAGTTAACTCCATATCCCTTAAATCATGCATTGTTAGATCCCACTGATTAAGGATGTCTAATCGGCTTCCATAATTTGTGGATCTTAGATCTCCACTAAATGTGGATGTCTATTTTGGAGGGATACTTACATTAAAGTTCACCTTTTGTTTACTTTCAGTCAACTGAAGTAGTTTCCAGTTGACTCTTTGTTTACTTTCAGTTAACTGAAGTAGTCTTCCAGTTAACTGCTTGTTCCCCCTTTTTAGGAATAAATCTTGCTAATTGATTGGCAAGAACTCATTGTTAACTCAAGGAGATTTTGGGGTTGCCCACTCCTTTGAGTTCTATAAATAAGAGCCTTGGGCTCATTATTTGTTTAACCTTTACTTGCTATGCAAAATTGCTGCGCCATTGTTGCCAACAGCTTTGAAAGCGAATATTTGTTCACTCTTGGATGAGAGTTCGTTGGTTGATTGTAATTGTGCATGATTTCATGCCTTTGCTATCCCAACCTTTGTAATTCGTTGATGAAGCTTGAAGAAGAATATCAAAAGGCGCTTGCATTTTGATCTACCTATTTGAGTTATTTCCACGTCTTGTATCAAATAACTTGTTGTTTCATTTCCCTCCTCGGGTAGGGGTTCCTCCTCCTTGGATATTTGTCATTGATAGTTATTATTTGTTGTTGTTTAATGTATTGTCCTTCAACCTATACTTCGCATAGGGGTTCCTCCTCCTTAGCAAGTTTGTTGGCCAAGACATCGTCAATTTGTTGTTTCTTGTTGTTGTTTCTTGTAAACCGTTTCCTAGCCCATACCTCGAATAGGGGTTCCTCCTCCTTGGCAGGTTTCAAATCCAGTTTACAGTAAAGAGTGTTTGCTTGTACCAACCTTATCCCAACATATATCCGAGAGTTCAGAGCCTCGGCCATATTCTCAAGAGACAGCAAATTCAGGTGATCCAACCAATCCATTCCCGCTCCTTTACCCTCATGCTTTGTTTACCTTGAAGGTATTGGATAGATTAAAAGCTAGAATAGTCATAGTTAAGATCTGCAGAAACCAGAGAAAAAACTTAGCTGTGGCGCATTGTGTTTGTGCACCCTTGTGTCCTACCGCTGAAGTACAAAAAGATAGGAACCTTAGTTTACCATTCCCTTCCTTACACATTGCTTTCAGCAGAGAGGGACTTCTCCTCTTTAAATAACGAAGAAGTGTTGCAAAACATTTGAAATAGCTGAACGTTTACAATCAGCACTCCAGAGGTGCTAATTTAAACGCCAACAAGTGTAAACCTATGAATTTAAGTCCTATGAAGTGTTTGTGGGTGATAATTGTTTGCTATGAATTCTAAGACTTTGGTACACCTTTCATTTTATTGGACTGATCAATTCAATAATTTTGTACTTGAGTATTATCTAGGAAATATATACTTACAAGGTTATAACGTTTCATTAATTACCTATGGGTATGACAAGGTAATATATGTTGAAAGATGTTTTGACTAAGTTAAGTGTTGCAAAAACCCTATAAGCTATTTTATATTACATCCTCATTAGAAACAAAATTGCCTCAAAACTTTGTTTGAATGTTTACACAAAATGAAATATACTTTATCTAAGGGAAGTTGTCACTTGAAAAAGGATACGACATGTAGCAAAGGACATCTAGATCCTTTTACTCAAATGCAAAAGTGGTTTTGCACAAAGGAGTGGGATCTAGATATTCACAACATTCCCATGACCCATCATGATTTTGGATTTCAACAAGGGTAATGAATAATTTGTATCATTGCCCAAGATCTTTGTGGTAATGAAACAAGAGAAAACTTGTCTTAAATAACAGTTCTTGCCAATTTCCAACTCTTGGTTTTGTTGTTGAGAGTTTTTGGGAAGTTGTAGTACATGAGTCAAAAGAATCTTGGACAATAAATTGCCCTCATACTTTAGAGGATGGTATTAACCTTATTGGTAGTCAAGGCAAGTATACTAACACCTACTCTCTAAGGACATTGTTGTACTATAGAGTTAGATATAACCAAGACAATTGTCACTAGCTGTAGAGTTTTCAATTCCTATTGCTTGAGGACAACCAATATTGGGAAGGGAGGACTGTCATAACCCCACTCGTCATATATCACAAAAACTTGTCGCAGCTTATCCTAAATCGCTGATATGGAAGCAGCGACCAAAAGGACTCTTCAAAAGCAGTGGATTTTTCAAAGGATCGACAGAATTAATAAGGGAGATATTAATGCAGCGATTCCACCAAGGATATCAATTATTAATATGCAGTGATTCACCAAGAATTAAATAATAAACAATTAAGAGAGTTGAGGCAGCGATTGGGAATAAAAGAAAATAAATTAAGTTGGAACAAAAAGACATACCCTTTGGAAAGGAGATGTCTATTCCAAAGGTTGCATCATTTCATGAAGACATGAGGATATATAAGGGAGGGCAATTCTTTTGCAAAAGGCATCAATTAGAAATCTGGAAAAAGCAAGCAGATTGGAAACAAAGGAATAAGGATTGGAAATTATAAAAGATCTATTGGATTAATTATTATTGGCAAGAATATATTTGGAAAGTAAGTTTAAATGTAATTATGTGTGTGTGTGTGTGTGTGATTATTGTAAGTTTTCAAATTAATTAGAAGTAATAATATATATTTATATGATCATGCAATAATGATGCTTGCAGCAATTATTGATCCTTGTAAGTAATTATGATTCTTCTTTTATTTTAAATATGGATAATAGAATCTTATAATAATCTATTTTGAATTTGGAGAAGTGATTGCAAAATAGGAAGGTCAATCAACCTTCCGGGTTCATGACAGGTGAAGGCCCGACAGACCGGCCATCAAGTACGCCACCCCCGAGATGGAGCGCTCGTGGGCCAGGAGGCAAATGTGTGCTCCCATGCTTGGTGGAAGGGAGGTAGTCTTCACGCTCTTATCAAGCACGCCACCCAAATATGGAGCACTCGTGGGCTAGGAGGCGAATAAGTGCTCCTGGGCTTGATCAAGAAGGATGGAGCGAATCCAAGGTGGATTGGGGAATGGAAGGGCGGCCCACCTTCCATGCTCTCGCAGTACAAGGGCGACCAACCTTGAGACTGCGGTTTGCAACCATTTCGACAAATTCCTAATGATATTACTATGGGGAATCTGCATTGGAATAGCTATTGCCTTAATTAGATTTTGATGTGACTAATGTCCATGAATATTATGATGTTTACTAATGATTAGTAATATGTATATTTTCATGGCTTATGATCTAATGTCAATTTCTAGTGACTAATTTTGTGTGCAGGTCCTAAACCAGGACTTATATCTTATAAAGGGCATTTCAATTGATAAATTTACAATCTTAAATGCATTAAATTTCTTATTTTGGATTCTGATTGTGCTTTTAGGGAAAAATCTAGGAATATCCCAAATAGGGGACATTACAAACATATTGAAAATACAAGCAAGAAACTATAGAATTCAACCCATCCTATATCAGCCATTATTCACTAAATCAGTAAGAGTTGAAGACCCCACAAGAATTGAATGGCCAGAGAAAAGATCACTTTCAATTACCAGATTTGTGCTTCATATGTGTGAGGCATTACGTGGTAGACATATCAAATTTAAAATAAGAAGGATCTCTTACCATCTTCAGAAAATGACATAGTTGCCGCAAGACTGGTACTGGTACTGATACGGGAGATTGGTACCGGTACCGGTACGACATTTTTTTGAAAATAGGAGACGGGGGTACTTGGAGACGCCAATTTTTTTTTAATATAAAAATTAATAATATATAGAAAATCTGAAAATATAATGACATTATATATATATATATATAAAAATAATATTAAAAACATAACAAAAGACAATACAAATTAATAATATTAAGTTAATACTATATAATTAATAATATATAGTATATAATAAATATTATAAAATTTATTATAATATATAATAAATAATATTAAAAATATAACAAAACACAATATAAATTAATAATATTAAGTTAAATAATATTAAATTTAAATATATTAAATGCTAATTTTTTTAATACAAAATTAATAAAAATAAAATAATATTGATTTTTATACACATTTAAAAAAGTAAAATGCACGATTTTTTTTTATTAAACAATGAAACATTGAAAAACCTATAAAGAAAACTTAAAAGGAAAAATTTAAACTAAAAACAAGTCGCAACAGCCTATGGAAAAATCTGCAACGGCACAGTCTACAGGTCGACGCCAGGATAGACTTGCTCCCATGGTCGCGTGGCTCGTCATGCCTTGACCTTATGCCCTCTTGTCACACACTGCAAAATAAATGTGCGCTTGAACTCACTCACTCACAATATAGAAAAAATGTGCGCCCTTGCTGCTAGCTGTGTCCAGACTCGCGAAAACCAGCTTGGTCATTGATTTTATAAAAGACCCGTCAAAAACCCTAAACAAAAATGCTTTCACAAAAATATATTTCACTAAAAAAAGCTGCTGATTTTTCCATACGAATATAAACACGATTTTTTACGAATTTCATACACTTTTTAAATACACGGTGACACAGGACGCGGGAGACCTTGCGGGAGACGCCATTTTTAGGTTTCGGAGACGTGGGAGACGGCGGGAAACGTCTTGAAAGTCTCCATACGTGAAATGGAGTCTCCGGGTGCGGGTGCGGTGTTGGAGACGCGTCTCCGTCTCCGAGACGCGTCTCAGAGGGGGGGAGACGCGTCTCCTGGCAACTATGGAAAATGAGGCTTCCTTTTAGAAAATAAGTACAGAAAGTAGAGATGATAAAGATTAAGATAAAATAAACTGGCAAGTAGATTTTCAAAGGTCATTTGTCATGCATTCAAATTTACTGAGGATTCAAATTATAACATTCACCCATATCGACTAACCAACAATCTAAACATTTTTAATAAACAAAGATACTTCAATTTCCTTCACTTGTAGGTTGTCAACACAAAAACACATTCAATCTCAAAAATGATAGCAAAAATGTATTGTTTATCACATGTGAGAAAGACAAGCATTGCAAAGAGTATCAGCCTAAAGGATAAAAATATAACTGTGCTCTAAGTGTGTGTCTCCATGCCGGGTTCTTCCTCCAACTTCCTTCAAAGTTTCAAACCCATTATAGATGCCAGAGCAAAAAGCCTTCAGATTTAGTTGCATTTCAAGCTTAGAAGCATTAAGTTTCATTGTTCTACATACAAACTACGAATGTATCCAAATACCACTATACCAATGCTTGTAATGTACTTGTAGAGGAAGGTTAATTGGATACTTCAGCATGATTGTATTTGGCATACACAGGATTATTCCTTTCCTATACCCAAATACTAGGAGATTCTGCTCCAGCAAGTGCTACATGATTCATATTTGACATGTTCATGAACATCAAGAGTCAAGCTAAATGGTGTGGTAACTATGATGGGAACACCTCTTCATGATCTTATTTTGAAAGGAATTTGAAAATATAACCAGCTCATAGTTTACACTAATGTAATATTCCCCTATGCCTAAAGAAATATAGGAATGGATTATTATATATCAAAGCAAGAAAAAATATGCAGACAACAAGAAAACTGTATATTTCTCATTGAATTTACACTGGCCAAAATGGCTGATGTATATCTTTTGCTTTTGCATGTTCTTTATCTTCCGTGATCTCTAAGTAGCCCATTCATGACATGATACGTCATTGACACATAGTCCAAAAGAACTCAAGACTTTGTTGTTTTTTTTGTTTTATAAATTGGCAAACTCTCATACCCAAAATCTTATTTAATACATCAAGGGGAAGCATTATCAAGATAGAATACTGTTTTATCTTAGATGCTACATATAAAGGGTATCTCTTCCATCAAAACGCACTTAGGACATGCACCCAAAATCATCTTAAGTGATACACATTATCATAGCCACACTAATACAAGCATCATGACCTACTAGACTTGAAAATGGGTTACATCATAACAATGATACAATCACTACACCGAAGCATTAGATCGATGTCCCTCTAGATATTCACGACTTTATTGGTTCTCAATTACAAGAAGATACTTTCTTTATCAATCATAAAATCTAAGCACCGGCATTTATTAAAATTCAAGTACAAAATGAACTTTAGTGTGATTTTACTAATCACGTGTGCACCTTATCATCTATGTCTTGAACTCATGAGTGGAAGTTTATAGAGGGTTAGTAGCAATGATCATCTAAGAACCTACAATGCAATCATCAAAGACTATCAAAGAACATGCAATGCAATCCTCAAGGACTTCATAATGACACCACAACAAACCAATACCTTCAAGGAAGAGTATATTTCAACGAAATAACTTTTGACTAACTAAAATACCTCTTAGAATTCTAGGGAAAATTTTAAGGGAGCACATATTTTTAAAAGTTTTGATAACCTAGCCCATAGTTACATTATGCATACATGAAAATTGCACAACAAACCAAAAGTATAAATAGAATTCAATTACACGGGTTTAAAATAAGAAAAACATGGGAATTTATAAGATGCTAAAGTAGTCATAAAAACATGGGAAAAAAAAACTGCAAATGTTATTTCATGCCAAATAGAGCGTACAGTAAGAGAAACAAAGTCCAAACTTCAATTATACAACATAAATTCTAGAGAGGATCTTTTTTCATTGCTAGAGAATGAGAGGACTGATCACACATGGCTAATATTGGGTCCAACTAGATCAAGGTCTTCCTTCCACATACACCCTAATAGTAATTTTGCATGGAATGCAATCATAAAGGGCTCTAAGAGATAGATTATTTTCCTTCCTGATGTCGTCCCTCCAAGAGTGCACCCTAATCCAAATGGTGCTAAGGTGGAATCACCAATTTCTATAATTGAGTGGTTCATGAATTTCTATGAGAGACTAAACACTAGAATAACTTAAGAGACCCATTGAATGAATTTACAGGGTAGGCGAGGCTATCTTTGTGCCCAGTGGATGGTGTGATTTAGTTATTAATTTTGACAACTCCATTGCTCGCTCAAAAATCATGTGGGCTATTAAGTAATTCTTTACATGCATTATGATTTTTTATAGTTTTGTTTCTGTTTTTGTTTTTGTTTTTTTTTTAATTTTTTATAGCTTGCTTCTAGGATCACTATGTGGTGGTAATACTTTGATTCATATTAAATGCACTCCAACGGAAAGAGAGCTTATAAAATCAATGACATCCTTCAATAAACTTATAACTAAGAAAACTGAAAAAATCACGGATGCTACTTTTGATTTCCAGTGCTGAAATGGTGCATCAATGAAGAATGCCACTATTCCTAGTATTTAAATGCAAATATGGATATCAATTGTAATATATTCAACCTTTGTTGTACCTACAAGCCCATGCATACTATGCATACAATCTTCCACGGAAACAAAAAATGAAAACAAATGTCTAATAGCTGTCAAAAGATAATTTTAAAAGAAAGTGGCAAACTACTGAATTACACACTCAATTTTTCCCTATTGAATATGTGAAGGCAACAAGTTTCACTCAAAACCCTAAAAACAACTCTTCTCTAAAGTATATTAACTACCCTTGTCAAAGGGGTATGACTTGTCATTAAAAATTATAATAAAAAAATATTGTTGACTAGGCCAACTAGGAAACCAAGTTGGCATCAGTTAGTGCGTAAAAACAAGAATACCTTCATTTAATGTAATGAAATAACTTGCACAAGGGACAAGTATAATAGGAAAATCGTGCACATAACTAATAATAATAAGCCACTTTAAGAGGACAACCTCCAAAGTAATCCATTTCAAGGACGCTACCTCCAATAGTCTTAAATAAGAATAAAATGCACAATATGATGATAATAAACTAACCACTACCTCCTATATATACCATAATCATGCCAAGGATACCACCCAAGCCGACCTAAATACTTATATAAAACTATATAAATGATCATACAACTTAATTAAAGGTAATGCTAGTCAAAATTCAGCTGCACATACCTGTTGATGTGTTTTTCGTGACCGCACCAACACAGAATAAAGTCGCCAACGGCTACCCTATTCTCTCTTGATCAAAGTATTCCGCATGCTAAGATTGCAAGAAAGTTCATGCGTTCAACTCCAAGGTTCTTTCAGTGCGAATAGGCTCAGTTTGGCTCGATGTGATTTGCTGGTATTTCAAGGGGACTTACAGAATTGTTCGGCAGCGGAGAAAGGAATTCAAATGCTCGAAAGATTTATCGATGAAGTGCGGGTTTCCTATTCTAACCAGAAAGTACTGAATGAAATGGTGTAGGGTTAAGAGAGTCTAAATATATTCTAAGGCGTGGGATATGGAGCTCAACTTCAGCAAACTTCAACCGAACTTCGCTTTGCCTCGCCTCGGACAGCTTCCACGGAGTCGGTGCAATCTTCAAGGGAGATGACTAAAGATGTTCAAACCACCTTTTGACATGAAGATACCATCACAACGACGCATACCATCATTCAAACTGTGATTGAAGTTAAGTACATGATATTCCAGTTGACCACACAAGGCGCATTCACCATCAGCAAATACACTAGTGGTATGGATAGACGAAGTTGCTTAGATCGAACACCACATTCCACAGTTAACTTCTACTTGCATGAAAATGAAATTTATGCTACTCTATGCTACTTGAAGTAGAAGGGATGAAGAAACCTCGCTAGCCATCCATAACAAAGACGAATTTCACCATCAATGAAAGATCTTTTATTATGAAAGTTTTACACGACAATCTCTTACAAAGTTTTCAAAGGGAAAACTTTCCCTCTTCTTCAAACTACACTATCAATCTACTTCTAAGCTACTTCTAAGTTGTCCCTCTACTCTAATTCTACTCTGATCTTCTCTACTGTCTACTTTCTAATAAATTACAAATGAGGGGGACTCCCCCTTTTATAGTTGGCCAAGTCCAACGGACGGCTCAGATTACAATCGACTGGATGGCCCAGATCGTGCCACCTCAGCCCTAAACATGATTCTCCCTAAAAACCGCCACAAAAGAGAGTGGGGTAATAAATGAGCCATAATGTCCATTATTCCTTCTAGAAGATTCCCTTTTGCAGACGTGTTCACACTATTCTCGATCTTCGCGTTCAGCCAATTCTGTTGATTGCTTAGAGGAGGGTAAAAGAATCTATAAGATTGACTCCTCAAATAAAACTTGATAGAATCTGGGGTTCAACTGCTCTTGATCTTCTTCTTGACATTGTTCCTCGACCTTGCTTGAAATTCCACTCTGTTCTCCATCTTGAGTTTTGAAAACGCTCCTTTGTCACTTAGCCAACTTTTGCGACTCTTCGTCCTTCATGTGAAACTCATAACTTTATCTTCCTCCGAAGGTTGTAATATCATCGTGCTTTACCACTTCAAGTCATCGTGCTCCGGCCTCGACATTTCTCCTGTAAAACAAGCGAGGAGAAGAGAATTAGAACACTTCATAATATAAATTCAACTTACTTACCTGATTTTCACGTTCTAACTTCCAAGCGTTCATCGCCAACTTCGTGTTCAAGTTCATGCCTTAGACAAACTTCATCTTTGAGAAATTCATTTCACTACCTGGGGCTCCGATACTCAATTTCGTTCAACTCCGGCTCTGGAAGACTATCTTTACGAAGGGTTTAAGCAAATTCACCTAGGCAGTTTCTTTCAAATTCATCGTCTGGAGAATTTCACCTTGAAAATACATTTTCTTCACATTTGCCTTAGAAAATTTTCACATCTCCCTTAGGAAATTCATCAACCTGGTGCCCACTTGAAATCCTCATCCGGAAGGCCGCAGCGAAGCATGGAAGACTTTAAAATCAACTCCTCATCGATAATCTTTAATACCCAGAAGAAAATTTTCTTCAGAACGCGACGAACTCATGGGTACCCAACGAACGGGTTCATTTAATTTTCTTGGATTTTGAACCTTAGAAAATTATTTCCCTGTCAAATTTAAATCCGTTCTTCTCATCTGTGAAAATCCTGTTGCTCTAACTTGGAAAATTTTTATCAACCCGTGCAGCTGGCATTTATTGACTTCATCTCCGGCAATTTCATCCAAATTTCAGTGAATTATATTATCACCTCAAACCTAGGCGCATTTGATAGGAGGTATTTTAAATTTCAAAATTTTCCAGCACCTTGAAATATTCCACATACAACTTCTAGGCGTCCACAGAGGAGTCTATTTTAAATTTCCCATACTTAGAAATATTTCCAAGGTCAAAATGTTCAAGGCATTTAACTTCAAACTCCTACGCCTAAATTCCCTACTCACCTTGGGCGCCAACAAGGGGTCAAGCTTCAAGTGTTACCACTTAAAATATTCTCAAAGGGACCCACTTTATGCTTTGGACGCCTTGTATTTAGCATGTATTCTTGTCTTTAATTGGGCGTATTTTGTCATTTTCCTCCTTTGCATGCAATTGCTTTGACCTTGTCTTCATGCATCCTAGGCGCATCTTGAAGGGTGAGCATCCAATCTTGAACACTTAGAATATTCTGAACACCTTCCTTGGGGTATGGGCGCATTTCATAGGTAGCACTTCCACCTTCAAAAATTCTGAAGTCCTCTTTCCTCATTTAAGTTCTTGGGCGCATTTGGGCTTGTGAGCTTCAAATTTGTTTCCCTTAGAAACTTTTCCATCATCCTCTAACTTCAAGGGCGCAAATGGGGTTTGCTACTTCCATCTTCAAATACTTAGCATGTCTTTCCTTAAGGCGCAAACAAGGGAGCATATTTCAAGTTTTGAACATTTAACCAACTTTCTCCTCCATCTCCAAGTGAAGGCGCATTTAGGGGGTCCAGCCTCTAGTTTCCATGCCTCAGAGATTTTTAACTTACCCTCTTCAGCTTGGTGGGCGCATTTCAAGGGGTGTGCTTTCACTTCTTATACCTAGAAAATTTCAAGAGTCCACTTATGAGTCAAGGCGCAAATGAGGTGTTATCACGGAATCTAGCAGCGCTCGTTCCACGGATAACCCCCCTACGAAACTTGTCCGTTTCCTAGGATTCGTGAAGTTCAAGTACGCATAACGAAGTGATTTTCAAGCCACCTTGAAATGCGTTCCCAAGTCTCGAATATTCAATTCGAGCATTCCCCCTTGTTCGCCTCGCAAAGACCTTCGAAACGAGATCTTTCGCGACGTTTCACTGTTAGTACTTTGCAAATTACGGAAGATGCAGTAGCACTGAAAAAGTGCGCTCCTGCAGGGAAAATCCAAAAATTTGGCTAAGTCTGGAAATGTAAGGGCGCTAAAATTTAGCGCCCTACATGAAGTGAAAATTCCAAAAAATGCAAGAGCGCTAAATTTTAGCGCCATTACATTTTTTCTCAACACTTAAACTTTTTTTGAGCTTCTGGCACGTTTCTTCACAATTTCGCGTTTTTCGTCAATCGTGCCACTTTTCGTGCCTAAATTTATTGCACGACTTGAGTTAGGTTTTTAATTTTCATTTGCAAAGTTAAGTGAATGAATTCGCCACTTTTGTTGTTTATGTTTTATTTCTTTTACCTCTCCTCTTGCTGTGCGTTTGCCTTTCATCTGCAAAATCACGTTTTTTGGAGATTCGCCATTCTTCTCTTCAACAAGCTTCGCGTTTTGCCCTGGTAAGATTTTCCATTTTGTTTTTGTATTGTCATTTGTATATGATCTGTGTTCGTTCGCGTTTTTGTTTCTTTCTTTCACGTCTTTCATTTCATTCGCGTTTTTTGTGTCTTACCATTCGCATTCTTCTCTTTCCTAAACCTACGCTTTCTCTCCCTTCGCGTTTTCCTCACCCTGTTCGCCATTCATGGTTTGCTTTCATTGCACGAGCCTTGGTGAACCTTTGCTAACCCTCGCCATTCCTTTCTTTGTTTTCTCCAAACGTGTATTGTTCTACATTCGCGTTTCTTTGTTTCTCTACGCGTCCCACCCTCATTCTCCATACACGTTTCTTTCTTCCTTCAAAGATGGCGACATTTCTGTGTTCCATGTTTTGTTCATTTCTCCTCACAAACTCATATCTCTCCAACGTTATTCCCATCGCGTTTTTCACGCCGTTCTTTTCATATGCTTTGAAACAAACTTTGCAATCTCACAAAAGAAAAGATTTCTTGTGAAACCCTTAAGCGGAAACATGGAAATGGAGACAAATTCGAAAGCTTTCATTCTACAAGCATTTGCAAAGCTCAAAGCGCCTTCGCCATTCCTCACTGCATTTACATCACCAAAAATTGCCAAAATTGCAGAAGCGCTAATTTTCAGCGCTATGACATTTCAAACTTAACAAAAATTGCCTAACACTGAAAAGTGTAAGGGCGCTAAAATTTAGCGCCCTTACACCAAAAGCAATTTTCTTAGAATGTAAGGGCGCTGAATTTTAGCGCCCTTACGCTTTTTGCAGGCTTTTCCCAGACCTTTCCAAATGCACTCCATTTTTGACCAGTGCATCCCTGAGCTTCGTTTTTCCGCATTCGTGCATAGTTTTGCGTGCCTCGCCATCCGCTCCATGCTTTTCCACCCTCGTGCTCATTTCACGCTTTCCCATGTTTCCTAACAATTGGTGTTTGTTCTGGCTAGACGGATTGCAGTCTACTCTCAGAGATCGTCAAGTCAAGAGTGCTCAGTGTTCCAGTTTCTTTTGATGACTGCTACGAAGCCTCCTTCTTCTTCGAAAGCAAAAAGCAAGATGAAGTACAAATATCAAGGCGTCTATCCGCCAACTCTGGTGCTTTCGAAAGTTGAAGAAATAAAGGATACAGAAGTTGGCCATCAAGACTTGGTTGACTTCGCAAAGTTGACAGAAACGAAGCCTCTCCCTGATTCAATGAGGGCAATCGTACACAGCAATCTCCACTTGGTGGCGATGTTCCCCACAGCTGCACATAATACTGAATTTGTTCTTCAAATTGCGTCTCATTACATCCGAGAAAGCAGAAGTGTGATCGACTCTTCCGGGCACGAGATTCTAAGACTCGACCCCGATTTCTTTGACATCGTCTTCAAGGTTCCTCACATGGACAAATATATTGACATTTCTATATCAAAGCATCGGATTTCCGGTCAACTTCTTGAGGACAATAAGTATCTTCCTAGGCGAAATATCCACGATCTTCAGGAAGCCATCAATTTGATCGGCAGTTCAAACTTCTGGAAGCCACGAACATCATTTGTGATACAAGGCTCACATTGGACAACCTGAAGACGCATCTTGACAGGTGCAAAAAAGTTCACTCATCTGCCATGAGATCGATCACGAGAATTCACACCATTGTGGATTACACCGTTGGTCCAGATGAGAAGTTCGTGCAGGAGACTAGGAGGAAACTTGAAGACTTCCGCGCCCAATGCAAAGAAACGTGAAGCAGCCCCCTATTCTCCAGTGTTAGACATTTCCGCTGCATCCCATTATGCATCTTGTAAATATTTCTCGACATTTTCGAATGTCATTTTGTAAATTGTAATTACACCAAGTCCAAAGATGTAACATTTTCAAAACAAATTACACTTTGACTTTGGTCAAAGTTAGGTGAGATTTCCTAAAATCGCTCACCTAACTCTCCCTGATTTTCTCAATCTCTTTCCTTCTTTTGCTCATCCCTCTTTCTATATAATGTGAGGGATTTTCATTGTAATATTATCTTTTAGTCTTTTGCAACGAAGTGCTGCCCTTTTGTAAGCAAACTTGTGAAACTTTGCGTTCATACTTTGTGAATGAGATTCAATCAATAAAGAAAAGGATTGCAAGCCAGACTTTGCGTTGGATTCAATACTTTTGTAAGTTGATTTGATTTGGTAGTGATTAGTTCGAGGAATCTGAAAGACTCTAAGTGGTTGATGTAAACTTTGTGTTACATCTATTATTTAGATTGCATTGTTATTTTGTTTATCATTGGTTGAGTGATCTATAAGACTTTGCGCTTATAATCATTTATACTCTTGCATGTTCTTGTTGGATAATCTATAAGACTTTGTGCTTATAATTATTCATACTCTTGGATACTTTGTCGAAGGATCTACAAGACTTTGTGCTTGTAATCGTTCGTGCTCATTGATACTTTTGTTGGATGATCTACAAGACTTTGTGCTTGTAATCGTTCATCTGTTTGAAGAATTGTTGCGTCTAAGAAGACTTTTGTGCTTCTAACGTAGCAAAGCGTGCGTTTATGCAGATCAACATTGATAAAGCTTCTGGAGCGACTTTGTGCCTTCGTTAGCTTTCCCTTTTTAATTTATTTGTTTGTTGTTAATTACTTCTGGTATCTCTACGCTTTGGAGATAGAGATATTGGCATTACTGCTAGTTGTTCGTTTCAGTTATCAAGAATTGAACTTCCAACACGTGAAGCATTGTAAACATCTTCTCTGAAAAAAGAGAGAAGGATGAATGTAACACACCCCCCCCACTCCGTGAATTACGTGTACATTGTGTAATTACTTTTGTGATTTACTATTGTTTCTTTTAGCAGTAAGAAGGGCGCCTCCCCTTTCCGAGAGGAGAGATTCACATCTCACATAGCTGTGGCTGAAGTCCAAGTTGTGTAATCTGTCGAAAGTTGATTACATAATTTTCACCCAACATGAGGCAGGGAGCTTCAAGTTTGTGTGCCTTAGAAAAATTTTCATCATCCTCTTCAAGGTAGGGCGCATTTTGGACCCCTGGCTTCCACTTTCAAAACTTGGAACAATTTCAAGTCTCCTCTTCTTTTTCCAGGCGCATATGGAGGGTGGAGCTCTCAGTTTTCAAAACTTAGAATATTTTCATCAACTCCTCCCTCAAGGGCGCATTTGACCCATGGAGCATCCAATTTATGACACTTAGAACTTTTTCCATTCCTAATCCATAGAGGGCGCATTTGGGGTACCCTGCTTCAAGTTTTTAACCTAGGCAATTTTTTTGAACTCTTCAGGCTTAGGCGCACTTGGCAGGTGGAACTTCCAATTTCAAGGACTTAGAATAATATTTTAAGTTCTCTCTTTACTTGGTAGGCGCATTTCAGCCATGGAACTTCCAGTTTTCAATTTGGAAATTTAGAAAAATTCCTATCCTTGAAGCTCAAGGGCGCAAATCACTAGCTGAGCATCCAATTTGACACTTAGACAATCTTGAAGTCCCATCAAAGAGGGGCGCATTTAGGAGGTTGTGTTTTCAGTTTCAATGCCTTAGGCAAATTTCAAGGTATCTCTCCAAACTAAGGCGCATTTACCTCCTGCTACTTCCATTTTGGGTGCCTTAGAAAGTTTTCAAACTCATCAAGGTTGCTAAGGCGCATTTATGGGTCTAGACTTTCAATTTCAAGCACTTAGTAAAATTTTCATGACCACCTCCTCTTAAGAGCGCATTTGGGGGTCCTTACTTCCATTTTACTTGCCTTAGAAAATTTTTGATGCTTCTTCTTCTTCAAGGCGCATATGGGGGCTTGAGCTTCCAATTTCGTTTGCCTTAGTCAACATTCCTGCCTTTTCAACTCCTCCTCCCTCCCAAGGCGCATTTTAGCATGTCTACTTCCAATTTAAGTGACTTAGAAAATTTTCAAATTTCCTTACTCCACCTTGGGCGCATTTGGACCCAGCTACTTCCAGTCTTAATGCCTTGGTAAAATTTCACCTGTCTTCAGCCTCTTATAGCAAGTTTTGGTGCTGGATTCAAAAAATTATCAAATTTGACGTGTTACGTCCCCTTTCCAAATTTAGGGTGTTTTGATCATGCTAACCCTAATTTGCTATTTTTAGAAAGTTTGTCAATTTTTTGCACTTCAAGCTAATTTCGAGCTTCAAAAGGCTGAATTTTGCTTTGTTCTGAACCTCGGGATGTGTTTGTGCCACTGATGCCTGGTATCTGTTTGCGCCTGCTCTGAATTTCAATTGATTTGTGCCGTCAGTGCCTGATGCCTGTTTGTACTTGCTATTTTTAGCAACCTGCTAAAAATAGAAACTATTCAGAAAGTCTTCAAATTTCATGTGCCGAATGCCTGATGCTTGGTGATCGTGACTGGGTGTTGTTTGCGCTTGACTGCCGTATTGTGCCCTTGATTTTAGGAAACCCTAATTGTCCTGCTAAAAATGGCAATCATCTGATTCTTCATCCTCTACAACTCCGTTTGTCTCGAAATTTGTACCAAGGATTCCTCATCACATGTTTGACTCGTACCTGTTGGGATCTGGTGCTGACCTGCCATTTATGGCTGCTGCTGAAGTGACTTACTATTTATAGTAAGTGCTCGTTTCTGGGACTTCCCTATCTCCGTTTGAGTTGAAATTTGGACAGCGCGCTCCTTGCTGGTGAATTTGCCCGTCTATGCTGACGCCGAGATCAACTTTCTATTTATAGCCTACGTCTGGAACACTTACTAAAAATAGCAAGTTCTCCGATTGCCTTCAAATTCTGCCCGCAGATTCTCGAAAGGATGCTGATCATGATGGACACCTCAGTTTTGAGCATTTTGACCTCTGATTCCTCATTTTTAGCGCTGAAGCTCGAAACCCTAATTTTGTGCATGTTGCTCAGATGAGCTCCGTTTGACCTCATTTCAGTTGCATGATGATCAGCTTGCATTTCTGAGGTGTTGAGTAGCTGCCCAAGTGATACCTGCTAAAAATAGAAAGCGGCCGGAAAAGTGACCGACCGGCTGCCGGATGATCTTGCATGTCATACTGCCCGAAAAATCTTGAAAAACCCAGAAAAATCTCCAACATGCAAGCTCCGGCTAAAAATAGTAAGTTCCTGAAAAGTGGTCAGTTCCATTTGCATGTTACATCGTTGCGAAGCTCTTGGAAAACCCAGAAAGAAAATGCCGACATGCGCTGAAAATGTCTGCATGCAAACCCTAATATCGGCCTCCGAAGGCCGAATGCTGAAAGTCATCGTCATGCTTTGCATGTCATATCACTGCGAAGGTCTCGAAAAACCCACAAAGAATCTCCAGACATGTGTTGAAAAACTCTGCCTCTAAGCCCTGAAAATTGCCTCCGAAGGCAGAACTACTAAAAATAGCAAGTTGTCCGTTTTAGTTCAAATTTAACCTGTGAGTAGCCTGATGTGCTCTGGACGCAGTGTGACTGTCGGAATCTCAAAAATGTTGACAAATTGCCTGTAATTGCACACTTACTAAAAATAGTAAGTTGCCAGAATTCGATGAAATTTTTGTGGGAACCTGCCAAAAATGTGCTGACATCAATGTTAATCTTAGTTTTCAATTTATTCACCTCGTTTGACCACGAATTGGCTGGAAAGTTCAAAACCCTAATTTTTCGGACTTGACCAAAATTTCCAGTTTAAACTCAATGACGGGCAGAATCCCGGAAAGACAGACAGTAGAAAAGAGAGACAGACCAAAACGACCGAAAAGCAAAGCCAAAATTAGGGGGTCCCCATTTGCAATGGGGCGATGTGTGAAAAAGGTCACAACAATACCCCCATGCACAATGCAGGTTAAGGGCATAGTATGACCCTCCCCTTAAAGCCAACATTGTCCCTAATGTTGACGAACTATAGATGCTTCTAAAGGAATGCTTCATCTTCCCATGTCCCATCCTCACTAGCCAGATTATTCCATGTGATCAAATATTCTTTAATCATCCTCATCCACAAACTCTTAGTGCAGGTATGAAGGATTCCCTCAAGTTCCAAAATGATTTTGTCCTCCTCATCAAGCTCTTGTAACTCTATTTGTGTTGAAATTTAGAGTTGATTAAGTTGTTGCTTCATTCTATTTTATGTCATTGCCTTGTTTTCCTTCAAACTAAAGAGTGTCCTTCTTCTTGTTGCATATGTTCTTCCACTACCCTAATCTTTTGGTGTACCTTCAAAGAAGAGGTGTAATGCCCCCAATTCCCGAGTAGCCATCATGGAGCTTAGTTTAATTAATTAAATATTGATTTTTCCAGAAATAATATTTTAGACATTTATATTCAATTAATTATTTATTTATTAAAGTAACTTTATTAATGTAATGTCCCTTGCTAATTCTGATGTAATTTTTCAATTGCAGCACTTGGACATTTCGTCAGACACTTGTCAATCAAAGTCTTCAACTGCTGTATGCACGTTTGTTTGTGTTTTCAATTGCATATAATGATTTGTATAAACTAGAATGACTCAACTGAAACTACTTAATGACTGATATGAAATGGAGATGCAATGCAAATGTCTTTTTGGCATTTTCAATAAAGATAGATGACTGAAAATGATATCTACAGCTGATAGGAATTTTAGCAAACACTTGGTATGCAAACTACCAATGTCAATATGCACCTACAGCAATCTAACATTTAATCAAACACTTTCAGACCCAAACTCCTTGGTATTATATTGCCAATGATGAACAAATGCAAGAGACTTCTAAACTGATTTACAATAGGCCATAACAGATCGTCTTTGGAAAGGTACGATTTACAAAGATGATATTGATAATGCAACTCTATGATGATAATAAAATATGTAACTACAATGGCTGCCTTGCAGCAATTACAAATTGACATAAATATGCAAATCTAGACTCCTACCTAAATGCCAATTTAAAGGAACCTGATCGAAGTCAATTGCAGCAATGAATATCTCCACGATTTGACTCCTTGACTGATCGATCTCCCACAAACAACCTTCAATAGCTGTGCCTCATGCACTCAGAAGAACCTGATGAAAAATCATGACCTTCTCCTCCAAAGCAGCACTCCACACTTGCCCACAATGCTGCGATTCTCTTTCTAGATGGCCTGCGATTCTTTCTTGAGGAAAATCGAAATTATTTGTGTCTCCCAATTTCAAAATCGTCCCAGCTACAATGCAAGAGGCCGCCCTCGTAAGTAAACCAGCAAGTCGTTTTTCCCAATGCCAAAATCAATTTGGTTCAAGCTGCAAATATTCTTCAATAAATGCATCCAATTTGCTATTCAAAATCAAACTTCTAATGGCTGCAATTCTTCTTCAAAAATCTGGAAATGTATTCCTTCAAAATCAATATCTCCAAGCTGAGAATGTTCACAAAAATCTGCTTGTGCCTTCTACAAAAATCGATTATCTCTCTCCTCCAAAATTTGGTCTCAAGACCATTAAATTAATCGAATCACCAACAATGAATGCAGCAATACATCAGCTATTGCAAGTATTTAGTTCTCAAAAATTGATTGCAACAATAAACCAGCTGCTGCAATTGTGATGATGCGATAATAAACCAGCTATCACATCAACTCAGCTAGGGCAATAATACAACAGCTATTGCACCTGTCAAATCTCTTAAATTAAGCACCTGTAGAAACCCTGGATGGATTCCTCAACACTTCGAGCTAGGGTTGATCTTTTACAACCAAACCTGGTACTCTAGAGTCTTCAAACCCTCGAGCAATGCAAGCCTCAGCTTATACCACGCAGGTATGAGAAATAGAAATAATCCAATACATGATCAAAATGGCTTGCAATCAGCTCCTTATAAAGAATTCTCATTCACCTCCAAGAAGCTTCTAGAATAAAGTATTATTTTATTCACTTAAGTGACTTTATGATTTATTATTTTATTTAGTCACTTTATTAAATCAATTAAATATAAAGTCATCCTTTTGATATTAATTTATTGGAATAATTTTATAAATAATTAATTTAATACCTCCACTTTATTTTAATTAAAATAATCAATTAAGCTATCATTTTGATAAATTATTAATTTGGACCACTTAATTAATTAAATTAATTAAATCACCATACCTCCAATTCAGGGACATGACAATTAAGTGGATGGAGAAAATATTAATAAAGTTACTTTAATGGAGCTAAATATTTAATAATAAAATATTAAAAAGGTGGTAAAAAGGAATTCATTGATATCTTTTGGAAAATTTATTATCAAGATTTTGGAGAGCTTGGCTTTTTGGGAACTTGAGGACGAAAACCCTCGAGTCGATGGATTGTTGACACTTAACATTATTATTTTTTCACTTTATTATATATCATGACATTCGAGTTTGACTAATATTAGACTATTAATATGGTGGTTATGTTCATTATATAATATAAGATGCTATGTGGTGTATTTTGAACTTAATTACTGCTGCAAATATATACATATTTCTGATTTTTATATGCTTTTGTATGGACAAACCCAACCCCAAAAAAATTTGACTGAACCCTCGAACCCGAACCAAAACCAAGACAATTAACTTAGCTAAAAATAAATGAATACTACATAGAAAATTAAAAAAAAATATTTCCTATGGAGGTGTGGATGCCAAATATAGGCTAGTTAAACAAGTGTTTATTTCCCATGCAAAAGAGCTTTTCCAAAATATAACATTCTTACAGACTAGAGATCTTTTTTTACAATTACTTTCACCCTTGTGAATCCAGGTTTACTTAAAGTTCTTATAGTGGTTTTCCATTTCCAAACCTTTATTCAAATGGGATATGTAATTTAAAGTTACTTTGCCTTCTAACTAACAAAAAACGCACTAAATGAACCAAAACCCAAATGGCCCCACAAGGTACAATGCTTAGAGCTGAAGCTTATTATTTTTTAGCATTGTAAGACCTGCTATTATCCAATGTAACAAAACAAATCTTTTTGCACTGTTATATGCTTTGTTGCACTTGAATCGAGGTAGGAAACCCTTCTGAAAGATATCAGCATCCTTTAAAGCTACAAACAAGTTCTCCTCACTCTTCCCATCAGCATTATTTCTGTTTCCAACATAATTTCCAACTTGTCCCCGATTTTATGTGCAATATTTCAACAGAATCCAAAATTATTTTGTCAATTATGTTTGTTTTGATGCCAAGAAAGGAATTAAAGGAGGTTGTACTTAGGCTTATGTATGAAGTGAAATTGAACAAAAAGGGCAGAGAACTATAGTCTTTGAACTAGAGCGCAGGAATGATATGATGAATGCATACAACTACAAGACCTACCATTTCCCACTGCAGAAATGGTTGTGACTTGTGAATGTCATGCCACACTGTGCATTTGAGTTTTTCTCAAAGGGAGATTTTACAGTTTATTAATTCCTCTCCTTTAGGGTTCAGCAATGGCTTCAACATGCATATGGTACTTAATAGATACACATTGCATACTAATTTTATACAGAAGTTTCTCATTTGCATGTGTGCATGTAATGTACAATAACATAGTTGTTATAATGGTGAACAAAAAATGAAACATCAACTATGCGAAGGCGGATGCATGTTTTGACTATAAGTCTTCTGTGCAAAGAGGCAAATGTCTGTAAGATATACATCTGTTTTTCACAGCAGTATTTATGCCAACAGTAACACTATTCCTCAGCCTATGACTGTAATCCTCCCAGTTACGATATCCTATGAAAACATATTCCCACTTTATCAGTTTTTCCAGAGTCTAGATAAGTATAGTTTACCTTCTTGGCTTTGTAGGAAATGAACTGAACTTATTTAACACATAACTTTTTGGTCTTGCATATTATTTGTATAGTTTCCCAATACAAAAGCAGCATGCATATTCTTTATCATTAAAATAGCATTTGCCCAGGAAATTAACAAATGGTAATGATGAAAAAACAACACCCATAGAGCTATATACAGTAAAATAAAGAAAGTGATCAATGATTAATTTGAAGAGCACCTGTTGTTCCCTGCAATAATCTGGATCACTGAACCACGTATCATCAACTACTACATCTGGACCTCGAGGCCTTCTATTATATGCTACTGCCGCCATAGAGGATGTTATTACTACCCTTTTCACAGATGATGTTTTGGCACATGCTTCAAGAACATTGATCGTACCCTTAACTGCTGGGTCAAGCAATTCAGCCTGCAGTACAATAAATTTGTTACAGAAAAAAAATATACAACCAAAATTAGAACAAAAACTCACCTTGCATGAAGCACACAAAATATGAAAGAAAAAGGAAAAAATTAACATGACTTGAGGTTCTTCAAGAAAGGGGCAAGGAAGATGGTCCAACTTAAATAAGTGTGCAACAATTAAAATACAAGGGAACGTAAAAGCAACAGAATAAATTATTTATTCAAATAGCCCAACTCCTTTCAAGAGTATACAAACAACTTCTATTGTACAAGGATTATAGAATGTATACTAGACTACAGCTTGAATTGGTTAGCCATGTCCATGACTGGCAAGCCCAAGCAGTCATAAGTTCATAACCATTCAAAGCTAAAGC
>VDFB02119016.1:0-25275 GCA_007258455.2 Sequoia sempervirens
CATTGAAGGAGCACACAAGGATGGATGGTAGAATCATGGAGAAATTTCATGAGTTTCTCAAAGTGATGAGGCTAGTAGTTCTACACTTGAGGCTGCAAATCATATAATCAATCGCCATCGAAATTCTTATGGTGAATTGCAAGGGGATGAGCAGGGGTTGATTGCAGCTGCTGAGAAAATTGTGATTTCATTCTCTAATGATAAAGGTGAATTGAAAGAATCCTCCAAGTAGAAAAATGAATGTGAGTCAATGCTGAATGAAATCATGAAGATAGCTTCTGCAGAGGACACAACATTGGAAGAAGTGAGCAAGCAAATTGAGGAAATGGTCATGATGGAAATCACAATCCGGAATGTTGTTGAAGATGTGGATACATATGAGCACCAGGATTATTTGGACCATCTCAATAAGACTCACTTATGGCTAAATAGAGCATAATTATTCTCTTTCTTTTATTTTGTCATTGATGTTTCCTATTTCTGAAAGGTTGTGACCTTTCATATTCTCAATGTATAAATGTCCACTTTGAAAACAATATGTGGATATAGATAGAATAGGATAGAGAATAGAGAATATGGTGGAACATCATGTTTCATGGGGATGAGACTCTATTATATGTTTTGAAGCTATGGAGATATCAATGAAAATCATCTAATTTGCTGGTGTATTCTAATATCAATTGTTGTGTTGTGCCAATTGAAAGAATTATTTAAGTTGTCTCTAAAATTGATGTTGCTTGGTTATCTAAATTAGCATAACATGTTTATGTCTGGTTTATCAGTACGTATTTTCTATATTTGTGTGATTGGTTGATAGGTTCTTTCAATGAAGGATTAAACCCTTTTGTCTAATCACAGTAATCAAGGAATTTCATTTAGATTAGTAAGAAGAACTTAATAATCACAATCTTGCATGTTTGTACTAGTTATAAACAAAATATGCCAAACAATTTGAATGATCTTCAGAAAGAAGTCAGTTGTTTCATATTTCATTTGACTCCATATATTATATAAGGCACTTTTCTCACCATTTCAGTCATTTAGTTTCATATATACTCTTTACATCTGTTAATTGAGCATATTAGGGTTTAGTTTTGAATAATGGTATACAATATATACCAAATTGGTTTTGTCTTGTCCATTTCAATCTGCCATCATGGAAAAATCATGGCATGAAGAGAATATCAATAGTCAAGTCTACTTTATTTGTTATAGGTACACCTGCCTATGTCTAGCAGCACCTTGAGAGTAGAAGGTTTAATTGTTTCAAACCTTGTTCTATTACCCTAATATATTGTGGGAGCTTGGCAACCTTTTGAGGTTCAAACACTTTTGAGAGATAACAAGATCATTGCAAGGATTCAGATCTTTGGGTGAGTAGACCAGACACAAAATGAGCCAAAATGGAAATGAACAAAACTCTAAACTACTGTGCATGGAAAAGAAATTTTAAAGAGGACCATCAAGACTTGTCCATGCACTGGCAACCCTTAATCCTCTGTGTTTTAACTTCACATGTTTTGAGTTGTTATAATCTGAAACTCAAACCATACTTTCCCCTATCAAATACTTGGTTTTTTCTTTAGTTCATCAGATTCTTCTTGAAGACAATCATGCAACCTGCTTTGTCACTATTATTGAAATTTCTTAGAGAACCATCATGCTTAGTCTGGCCCAAAATCCCTACACCCTTTTGCAGTTCAAATTCTTCATCACCATGGGACAAACCCCTATTATTTTCAATATACGAAATGCATGCATATTCAATACAACATTCTATATTACCTCTCTCACTGTTATGAATTGTGAAACATTCTCCCAGTTGTATTGAAAATTGACCATCAAAGTGCTTCTCTTGAGAATCAAAAAATTCTGTCATATCAACACTATCTACAATAAACAAATCTGAAACCTTTTGCACCTCCTTCAAATCATCATTTGGAGACAATATTTGAATATGACTCATATCTTCAATATCAAGCATATATGAACCAATCAAATCTGGACCTCTATCATCCTTGGTATGCAGATAAAAGTCTTCTTTGCATGAGTTAGAAATATCAAAATCGCATACCTCATCCTGAATGGACATAGACTTTTGATCAACACCAAAGGTTTCACCATCATTCCAAGAAATGCATTGGGAGTCATAAGAATCTTCACACAAAGATCTTTCACTGTCAAAACAAATGCAAGTTGGACACATAACTTCAAGATCACCCTCATGTGTATATCTCTGATATTCAAGAGTTAACAAATCTGAAATTTTCTCACTGTTGAGTGCACATGTTTCTTTATTTACATTACTATAGTTATATTGTTCACTTTTTTCATCATCAAAAAGAGGTCCAAGATCATCAAAGAATGAAAAATCAGAAATATTACCAACACAGTCATTTGTTCCATAATTTGACACACCATTTTGTTTGTCTGAAAATATCTTTTCATCATCATCAAGTGGATCTGAAAATACCTCTTCATCATCAAATGTATCTTCATAGTACTCAACCACGGCTGGAAGTGTTACTTGTTCACTATCAAATGGATCCACATTTTCCATTGCTTCCTCTTCTTGATCATCATAAGAACCGCAAGAATCACCCTGCTGCAGATCAAAATCCACAAATCCATCTTCACAATCTGAATATTCACTGGATCCCTCAAAACATACACTGCCTTCTATGTCATAATTTGTTATGCAGGAAAGAAATTCAATATCCTCATCTTCCTCATGCAGGCTATCATATGAACCATATTGAGTTGCACATGTCTCATCTTCTATTGGTTGTAGTGTATGATTAATCTCTTGTTGCTCATCTGTGGTATCACCATTGTCTTCATACCTTTTTCCCTGTGTGGTGTCAATAAATTTATTCACTGGATCAAAGGTACATTGTTTTGATGACTCTGTCCAATAAAATGATTCAGGCTCCCATGCTCCACCAAAGTACATCCTCCACACACCATTGCAGTCATGTGCAACATACTTTTCAATTGGATCAATATTGACTAACTCTGACTGGGCTAATTCTATCTTGAAATTTCCAAGATCCACATCACATAAATAATTGATTTGATCTTGTGGTACACAGTCAACAAGCTGATTCATTCTTGGCTCCCTATATAACTTGACTTCTTGACCATTCACTGGAGTAGTTGCATAAGACAAAACAAACTGGACATTCCCCCCAACTATTGTTGTCCACTATCTTGATAAAAGCATCCCAAACTAAGGAGGGGTATCAATTACTAATATATCTATATTATAAGCCACCTATGGATAAGTATCCAATTTGACTTCAACATCTCTCATAATACCTACCACAGTAACGGGTCTGTTATCCATTGCATAGCACTTTCCTCCATTAGTATCAACCCACATGCCAAGCTGCTTCATAACTCCTACTAGCATGATGTTTATAGCTGCACTAGAGTCTATCATGCAATTCCTCAACAATTTGTTATTTATGAGTAATGTAGTGAAAAAAGGATCAACTTATGGGGGAGTTGTTAATACATCACTCAAGTAGACTTATGGGATATCTACTTTCTCATGCCTATTAATTGCTTTAATAGCTACTTTATTTTCAGAATTCATTATCAATTGAATAGCACTATCTCTGTATTCCTTAATTTTCATCATCTCAAGTAGAGGAATAGACATTTTTACCTGGGATAATGCCTAAGTGAAGTCAAAAGAAGAGCCCTCCACCTTAACAATTTTCTTTTGTTCAGACATTTCTCCTTTGTTTTCTTCCTTCTCTCTTTCACTAGGCTGGTCAAGATTTTGCATCTCTTTGTGTAATTCCTTCACTTCCTCCTTTTGGATAGGCTTCTATTCACATTTATCAGGCTATCTAATATTCGGCCTCTTCACAGTTCCTTGTGTCACCTTTTGATCCTTCATAAAGATTCCCCTGGGGATGCCTTCATTCTCATTTACTATCCTATTTCTCAATAGGTACTTACTCTTGGCTTCTTCAACTGCAACAATAGTTAATCTCTCTATCTCTTCATTAGTAAGTCTCCTCATACTGCATTAAGTAGGCATCTCTACAAAATGTGGCTCTGTATAATCATTCTCAAAGTAAAAAAGGACCTGTTGTTCAGCCATATGGACATTGTATTTCTGATTTGAAACATCATACTCATAACCTTCATCCTCTGAAGACAAGTACCTCTCCTCAACATGGTGAAAGGTATTTGAAGTCAAATACACCGTGTGATCTTCTCCACTATTTCTCATCAACATTCCTTCCTCTTGCATTCTTTGGGCTACAACACAATAATCTGGGGAATGTGGCTTATCACAAGCTTCACAGAAGTAATTGTTACTCACCATATAAGTTCCCATCTTGCTCAATGGATTAGGAATTTCTTTGCTTCTAGGCCTAGCTATTATAGGTTTTTCATCCTTCCAGTCTGTATTATAAGGCATGTCATGCAACCTTGGCCTTTCATTCCTATATGTGCTTTCCTGTCTATACTGATAATTGTTGCTTTGTTGAGGAGTCCTAGGGTTGTCTCTTTTACTGATTATACCAATAGCCTTCCTGTTGTTTTCAATTGTCAGTGCTATCTTCTGAGCTTCAGCCAAATATCTTGGGAATCTATTTATCATTTCATACCTTGTTTTAGGATCAAATGCATTCAAATAAACACTCAGTGCCACAGAATCTGTCAACTTTGATCCAGAAGGTATCTTATTTTGCAATTTATTGAATTTTTGGTTGAAATCATAAATTGAGTCATTTTGATTTTTCTGAATTCGCATCAATTCATGAAGAGCAGCATCTGGTGCATTTAGATTCCCATATTGCTCTAGGAATCGATCCTAGAATATTTGAAGAGAATTAATTGAGAATGCTGGTAAGATGTTGAACCAATCCCTAGCATCTTCAATAAGTGACATCATAAATAGCCTCATGTGTAAATCTTCATATGACACATCTATGTCTTGGATGAAAACATTGAAATTCCTTAAATGGTCTTCAGTAGTAATTACATCACTCCCTATAAACTTAGGCACCAGGCCTCTCCAGCTACCGTCCATAGGGTAAGGGTATAATTGAAACCCTGCTAAATAAAATTGTCTGATCATTGTTGTGTACTGGTTAGGGGGAGGGTTAGGTAGATACTGGTATTGGTACATTGGATTATTGAATTGTGCATTATGTTGTGGGATATAATGCTGACCATGAGGTGGTTGCATATGTTGTGTGGAAATATGAGGCAGATGATTTGGTTGTTTGTACTAATTCCCTATCTGATTATGAGGAGCATTTGATTGATTAGAGGGCCCTGCACCATTATCACCCTGATTATGAGGCGGTACATACTTTGGGGGGCAACCAGCTGTCTAAGTAATGTTCTGAGCTTCCTACAATTTGTATTTTCTCATTGCTTGTATCATCTGGGCTTTCTCCTACTCCTCTCTCTTTTTTTTTTCTGAGATTCAAACCGTGCTTTGACTTCCTCATAAGTCAAAGATTCATAATCATCTTGAGGAGATTCATGATCAATAAGTTCATTTTGATTACCCTGCATTTTCAGATCATATTCTTGCTGATTTCTTATTTGTTTAGCCTCAAATTCAGCCTGTTTCTGAAAATCGTGAAAAGGATTTACTTGCTCTTCAAGGGTACAAAGTTCTACACTGGAACTATCTCTCCATGTATCATAATGATTGTATGTTTCACAATGTGCTCTTGATGCTTTGCCTTTGTCCATTATGCACATGTCCTCACTTATCCTTTTTCCCTTATCAACCTTGTCATCTTTGTGTGTCCACTTACTGCTACCAACAGGAGCTCTAGTATGACCTCCCTTGTATTGAGATCTTCTTCCATTCATGTTTGCAATGTTTCTGTCAGAGTCGCCACTCACTTCTCAAAAGTGAGAAAATATTTGATATTTCTTATCCCCAACGAAGTCTGTATAAAATTCCTGACTCTATGATTAAGGCCCTAATTTTGAATGTATCCCCCAGCAGAGTCGCCAATTTGTTAGCTCTCAAAAACGCAGGCGAGATGCCTCAAGAGGCTTCCAATCTCTTGATACATTTTAGGGTAACAGACAAGGTCAAATGAATTAAATCTTCTACTCTTCAAGTGCTGCAAGACCTAGGCGGTTGTACCTATCTAAATTGGGCAGACTTGACTTAGGATTATCCTTCTTGCAGTTATTTGTCCACAATGGCAGATGGAAGTGAACAAATGAATTCAAACTTGGTACATAATGTAATAGCAATCTTCTAATCTAAATTCTAAAATATTCAATTAACAGATGTAAAGAAACTGAATGAATCCAAATGATGAAGTGCAAAGACTGGTGCCTTATTGGGTATGCGGAGTCAAATGAAATCAAGATGAGCAACACTTCTCTAGAGAAAACTCAAATTATCTGGCATATATTCTGTTTACAAGTTGTATAAACATGCAAGACTGTAACTACTAAGCTCTACTTTAATAATCCAAATGAATCTCTCTGATTACTGTGATCAACTAAAAGGATTTAATCTTTGCTTGAAAGAACCAATTTATTAATCACACAGATACAACAAATGTGCACTGATGAATTGAATATAATCTTGTTATATCAATTTAAACAACTAGAAAGCATCAATCTTGGAGACAGCTTAGCAGTATTTTCATTAAATTCAACAGACAATTGACACCAGAAATGTGCAGCAACATCAATTGACTTTCATAAATACCTCCATTTTGAAATCATGCAATCATAGCCTCTATTATGAAAACCCTATTCTATTGTATTCATCTCTAATCTACTGTATATCGAATATCTAATAGCTCGTGATGATTTTACAATCACAAAATGCATATTTATACACCAGCATCAGAAAACATATCAATTTGAGATCCCATGTCGGCCTACCGCTGAATTCAAGCTCATCCCATGTTGGCCAACAACTGCATTTAGCATTCACATGTCGGCCACATTGTTTGAGTTTTGTTAATTATCAGCAGACATTCGCTGTAACATTCTGGTAGTCATGCTGAAGGAAATTAAATTGCCATCAATCACCCCATGTGCTTTGCTATGACCTTTTTTATTGGGGAGATATCCCACAGATTGCCCTACTTCTCACCAAGACATACTTTTCTATCATATTTGTTCCAATCATGGAGACATAAGAAATTTGCTGTAACTTTATGATATCGGTGAGAGGTTACACAAATCATTCCATGTTTCACCGAGAGCCCTCGTGATTATTTTGGTCGCCATGAGATAAGGGTTCTCTCGCTGATGCATCCTTTTATCTCATGCGGGTTGCCGTAACAAATCATAGTCGAGGAGTTGTCTTGTAGGCCACACTATGTTCCATTGAAAGTCTTCATCCATCTTGCGTGTCATGGATCTAACAAAATCGAGGAGACATCCCATAAGTTATACCTTTGTCTCACCAAAACACCCTAAGCTCACCTTTAGATCGACAAGAGAAATCAATTCTCATACCGATAGTCATTTTGTGCCTTATCGGCAAGATCCAAGGTACTCAGTGAGACCTCGCACTGATAGAAATTTTTCTCACCATTGAACCTTTTGATAGAAACCTTTTGTGTAATGTCGGCGAGACCGGAGGTCACTTGCCAAGACCTCACTCTGATACCGCTTAGCTTGGCCGATGTGCTTGCTCAATGTGCTAGTCGATGAGACATTTTAAATTTGATAAGACATTACCCTGACAACCTGACTCCTGTCGATGAACCTCCCCATGCATTAGTCGGTGAGACCTGACCCATTCGGGGAGACCTTACCCTGGTGAAAAATACTCCTGCCAATAGGAATTTTCCTTTGTTGCCAAAACCATATGTATGTCATGCTGATATGTACCCATAGGTGAATGTCGATCGCTATGACAATGAAGAAGTCCTGCCGATAGGCCTACAGCAAACATATGTTAGCACAAAAGCATTGTGGGCTGTGGAGATAGTTATGAACTCATACCGAGGAAATGCAATATGAAAAAAATGTAATGACTCGGATGGATTTTGCGGGGGCTATAAGGGGAAAAATATGGGTAAAATATCGCGAAGAGAGGAAATGTGCCTGTAGGACTCCATTTCGAAGATACATGGGTACCTAAACATGAAAATCATCAATTTCACAAATCTCCAACACATTCCCTATTTATAATTATTTTATACTTTTAACAGAGTATAATCTTGTGGACTAACCTTCACCATGGTTTTTCCCCTAACAGGGTTTCCACGTAAAAAAATCTTGGTGTTATGTGTGTTTTGTTGTGGTGATGGTTTATGCTTCCATGTTTATTTATCGATCCGGTGAATAAGTTCACAAGTTTAATAAGTTTAAATTTATGCGGACAACTCCGATTCACCCCCTCTCAAATTTTTCTGTTTTCCTTGTGTTGCCAATAGAGAGACAAGGTGAAAAGAACTTTCAAATGTCCTCGAAATGCTTGTTGTGGGAGAAGGCAACAAGGATGTGTGTCAAACATGGGAGATATATATCCCATCAAAAGACATACCGTCTCTTTCATCAACAATGCAAGTCAATCGAGTAAGCAACATGGTGCAGGAGCACCTCGTTGATTTCTCTTGCCTCCATGAGTGCCACCAAATGTATCTTTTATTTTGTGTATTGAGTCTTATAATAAGGTTTATCAAACCATTCTAGAGGTGTTTTAGTCTTATGAAGTCACATTTTAAGTCATTTGTCAAATAATGTTTAAGGTTGTTCCATATTGTAAAAATTGTAAAAGTTTCTCAAGAAAGTTGTCAAACAACTTGTCAAAAAGTGTCATTAAGGTGTTTTGTCAACAAAATAATCAAAAGGTAGTTGAAAATGGTTGGTTGTGGTTGGAAATTTATAAATAAACCCTAAAAAACTCGAATTGGGGGTTGGAGACATTATTTTTGAAGTTTGATGAATGTCAACCTCAAATTTTGTGTGCATTCTTTTCTAATTTTGACATTGTTTCTAGGCTGAAGTTGTGCATTGTATGGCATGGTATGGATTATAATATATGGATTGAAATATCTCTATTTCTATTTTCCAATTATTTTTGTCTCATTGAATTTTATTGAGTTTTGTGGGAGATATGACTATTTTGGTGAGACTTCCTATTCTAATAATATTGTGCAGAATTTACAGTCTGAAAAATGTGATGGTAAAGATTGTAAAGTCTATATTTTGGATCTGAAAAAAAAATTATTTTTTTTCCATGCGAATCTACTTTCATTTTCTTCAAGTCTCATCAAATTTCATTAAGATTTGAATAAGTTATGACCATTTTTGTGAGGACAAGTTTGAACCCTACCTAGGGTTTGCAGTTTTTGGAAAAATGTAATAAATTTCTTTTCCACCATTGGATCTTCATAGAAATTGGATGAAAAGTCTATATCTATGTTTCCTTCAATTGCACCAAAGATATTGCCTTCATTATTTGTTTTGTGGAAGTTATTAATGATTGGCTGTTGCATTAAATTGTGGGCTGCCATAGTTATGTTTCCAATGTGATATACAATGTCTAATAGCATGTGTTATACAAAGATTGTTTTGGATTAATATTGAATTTTTTTGAGATGTGTTGTTGAATCCTCCTAGCTCTGCATCACAACACCAAAAAATGACAATGTAAAAGAAATAGGAACTTACAAATCTCTTGCTTTCTGTTTCAAATATGATAGAAGCAAAGTGGCTGAGCAAATGAGTATATGAAGAATGATGAATTGAATAACTTATTGTGCATATATTAGGAGATAGAAATGGGAATTTCAATGGAGAATGAAGCTATTACATGTGTATGTAGTGATCTTGAGTGAATTTGAATAATCGGGTAGAGGAGAGAAGAGATTGACAATTGAGTGAAAACAATTGCTTTTACGAACAAAGATCGAGTCACCACATGCAAGTAGGTAGTTGCTGGTATATAGCAATGTTGTTTTTCAAAGAATGTATCTCTATCAAAGCTCATTGGGATATTTGGAAATCCATCTGGTAAGGCAAACAAAGCAGATCAACTTCTTTCCAATTTCCCCCATTTTGAACTATGATGGATATATAGGCTGTGTTAGTAGAGAAATATGTAATGCTTGTGAGACATTGTAATCAATTGAATATACATTGAAAATCAGTGAACTTTATACCATAATCCATTAATTACAATTGCATTACACTCTATTAACATTAAACAAAAATGGCAGGCTATATATGCAGAGGCTAAATATGAGGGTGATATGTATGCATAGCAAGAGCAGGTGCAAGAGCACAACCATATAAAATAAGTTGAAAAATCCATGAAAACTTTCCAATATAAGCCACCACATTTCATTTACTATTTGAAAATTTTCATTTTGGGAGGATGGTGCCCATTATAATGGTCCATCGATGAATATACCAACAAAGTATGTATATTGCTATGCCAATGTTACCAAAATTAATTTATTATAGACAAGTTTTTTCTTTTTTTGCCATTTTGCCATTCGTTGCAGGCATTTCCATCATGATTTTGTCATTTTGTCATTTATTTAATAACTATTGAATAAAATCTTCCTATTGGTAATATTTCATGGGTTTTCTCATTTTTTGGTATGATTGTGTCTTTGCATGCGCCCTATCTTTGGATGTGTGGCATTTAAAGCATTGCATTTGCATATACTATTTGCGAATTTTTTGTTTCTTTTTGGTTTTGAATATCATAGATTTATACCTTGTCAACAGACATGGATTTCATAGGTGTATGAAAATACAATTGTCTCTTTCTTTGTTGACCAAAAAGAGTAAACATTGAAAATCATTATTTTATCAAGAAATTCAAATCTTTATACCATAACGCATTAATGACAACATATTGAGAAAGAATGAAAATGATTTACTATATATGCATAAGGGTGTCATTATGATGCTATGCATTGGAAATAAGAATGGAAAAAAAAGGACAAGTATATGAAAGATTATTAGGAAGCTATAGGAATCTGTGTCTGTTGAAACGAGGTGTTTGTAAGATGCTATTTCTTATACAGTGTCATTTTATAGTGGTTTACATGTTTGCATTTAATGGGTTAATGTCTAGTGTTTTTTGTTGTTTTCATTTTGTGTGTTAATGTCTATTCATCGCTAGTGTTGATTGCTTGTGTGGGTTAGTATCTGTTGTTGAGTTAAATACTAAACACCATACTTCATTAATGTCAATTTATTCGCTATCCATGATTAAGAATAGAAATACCTAGCTGCACATGTTTGTAAGTTCCTATATCTTTTACAGTGTTCTTTTAATAGTTCTTTGTGTCTCTGCATTGAGAGACAATATTAGTTCTAGCCTTAATCGTGGGAAGCAAAGAAGGTGCCATTAATTAATCATAGTGTTTAGTGTTTAATTCAACAACATTGAGTGAAACTTAAAAACATTCAAAGACAGTGAAGAATAGACATTAGATCTAGTAAAATGGATGAAGCAAAAAGAAATAGGCACAAGAAGATACAATGCAGAGATATTAACAAGTATAAAACGACAAAATAAAGGTTATAGTAACTTAAAAGTGTCGTGTTCTTCATTTCGAGAACAATATACATAAACACTACCAATAGACACATATTCAACTTCCATTAGATAATGTAATCAAGAGTATAAGCAATGCATAAAATGGTAGTGTCAAAGGAGCTTACAAATTCCACTTTTTGTTGTTTGCTACACAGTAGATGTAAACCCTCTCAAGAGACACAAGTTCCAGCCTCATCAAACAACCTGAGCCAATGGGAAAACAATGCAAATAATAGTTTGGTCAGTAAACCTTAAACTTCAATGCCAATTTTCTACTAACCATGATTAAGGTTGAAAATAACTACTTGTAGTTCAACCTATTTGATAAAAATGACAATTGTTCGTATTTGGAATATTTTTTGGCTTTGTGACTTTAAGCCTGTCAACCAAAGAATTATTTGTATTGTTCTTTCATTTGGTGAGAACAATTGCATCTATCCTTTGCTCAGCAGACTTAAAGCTTCATAGCATTAGTCATCAAAGACACCTGCAATTATCAAAGGTCGGGCAGTTATGAATTCAAAGAACAATGAACAATAGACATTAATGCATAAAATGCAAAGCTACAAAGTACTATAACATAACAATATAAATTATATACTGAGCTACAATTTATTTTTTTCTTTCTACCAACATGTAGACATAAATCATGTTACAAAACACAGATTTCACAATTATAAAACAGTTTGAATAAGAAAATCAACTATGCAAAGACTAGCACCATAAAAGGGGAGTTAGAAGAAGGGGAGAATCAGAATTTCCTCTTTCATATTGTGTCTTTTTCTCAATGATAAAATTTGTATAAAAGGTTGTTTGATGAGGTGATAACAATGGCAAAAATGTGTCAAATATATTTTCATTTGACTATGGATGTCAACTAAATTGTCATGCATGATTGTTGCTTTTGTTGGTTTTCTAGGAATTGTGGTAATAGACGAACCATAAATGACCATATCATTTCCCTCAAACAGTAAAGTTGATTTTTGTGTGCATATGTGGATAATGCTTGATGTCTCTATGGTATCTATTTCCAATCTATACATTGCAAATTGAAAAATGAGTAGTTTGATAATTAAACATATGAAGAGTAAACCTATGTGTGACATAAGTAGGATATTGTAATTTCCTCTTTTCATCTTGTTTTCCAAGTGACTGATCCATTTTGTGTTGTGTAGTAAATGCAGTATGCATTTTCCAATTGTTCTAGCAAGCATATGCAATGAGATATTTATGTCAAGCATGTCTTAAAACAAAGAGGGAAAAAACATTATTAAGATCTCATATGATTTTGGATTTTGTTAATGTCGAATTCTAGGTATCTACCTATTTGCAAATGCTCTAGATGTTGTGGTACATGCTGGGAACTAATAAGATATATGTTGGATGAATTTGCAACATATTTTTAATCTGCAAGGAGCAATTTAGAAACTTCAAATGCAAGAAAAAAATATCATATGATTTAGCTACAACCTAGTTCAGTGATGCATAACAATTTTTATTTTCCAATCTAGTTCCAATAAAGAAATCTATGCTCTGCAATAATTTAGTGATGTTTTGCATAGTAGCATACCTACTCAGGAATGACTATGAATTGATTTGCAATAGGATAGCTATGCAAGATATGCCCCAAAATATGGTTGATATTGTTGTCTCGAAACAATGACAAAGTGAATATCTACATAAGCATTACAATGGAATAGTAATCATTCTTATTAGAGACACAGACAGTATGAACAACAATTGACCCAACAATGCTTTTATACTCATTAAAATTCCAAGCTAGTTTTTTGCATTTATGAACCTACATGTGACAAAGCAATGTAGAGAATTCCATGTTGTTAGAAATTATACTGTATAGGAGATAGGTTCAAAGTGAAAATAAAACCCTTTATTGTAGGAAGACTATTCAAAATATTTTCATGATAATAGTGAGCAAAAGCATTAGCCAGTAACATAAACTTTGCAGAGGTCTCATCTAATTTTACTTCTCTGTTGTCCTTCTCATTGTGAATTCTATTCCAAATTCCATCCTTGTAGAACTCCCTTAGCTTGTAGTTTCCGCTCATAGCCATAACTTTACCAGTTTTCAAGTATGGTTTCAATTTTTTACTCAGGCAACAGTTGGAAAAATTTGGTCTCACTAGATATGATATGTTGAAAAGCACTTTGAATTTCTAGAAAAGAGTTGCTCGGAATATAATGTGCATATTTTAGTTAACACTTTTGCATAAACTCCATATCATTAACCTAATATATTGAGCTCATTGATCTTGACCAAGAACGTGTTGGATTGTGCTTTCCAAAAGTAGTTTTCCCTCCAAGTAGCCAATCAAAGATATGGAATTCATGTAAAGTTCCTAATTCAAAGTGGCACATTACACTATCAGTAATTATTTTCTAGAATAACTTCAAAGAGCTTAACAAGACACTGTATTTGATGAGGCCTAATTGTGTCAATTGTTGCTTGGGTTAAAAATTGAAGCATGGGAAAAAAATTCAATATGGTAAAGAGAGTGGAAAGTAGAATTTGATGACACTATTGCAAAGTTCAAGTTAATCACTTATGCCTTTGCTCATTGACATGATACAACTACCAAATGAAAATAATTGCTTATATCCTTATGGATTCTAAGATTTCAATGTTAAATTCTTGTAGGAAATATGCAATTTGGATTAGGTGGCAATGGGATAATAGCAGTTTGTATATAACTAGATAGATCATGAAAATGTGGTTTTGATATCAAGTACAATTTAAAGGTGTGCATAGTAATATGTTTACTATAGGAAGGTTGTTAAGAACCTTCTCATCATAATAGTGAATAAAAGTATGAGCCATTAGCATGAGCTTTGCAAAAGTCTCAACAAATAGGACTTTTCCACTGTCCTTTGCATTATGAATTTTATCTCCAATTCCATCCATGAAGGACCCTACGAGTTTGTAGCTATTGCTCATAGCCATAACTTTAGCAGGTGCTCAGTATAGTTTCAAGTTTTTTCCCCAGGGAGGAGCTGAGAAAATTTGGTCTTGTCGAATATGATATGTTAAAAAGCACTTTGAATTTACTCGAAAAAATATTTCTTGATAATATAATGTGCAATTTTGAATTAATGCTTTTGCATAAATTCCACATCATTCACCCACTAGTTCAAGCTTGATGGAATTCATCGAGTACGAGCGAAGTTGTGCTCTCGAAGAGCAGTTGCTCTCCAAGTAGCTGATCAAAGATATGGAATTCATGCAAAGGGCTTAATTGAAAATGGTGCATTATACTCAGAGTGACTCTTTTCTAGAATAAAATCAAAGAGCTTTCCAGTGTCAATAGTTTCCTGGGTAAAAAATTGAAGCTTGGAAAAAAAATTCAAAATGGTAAGGAGAGTGATCAAGTAGAATTTTTTGACACTATTGCAAAGTTCAAGTTTTTCGGCAATGCCTTCATTCATTTTCATGATATTTTTTTTGCATGGCAACGTCAATCTAAGCATTCTAATGTAGCTATTTTTTTTTTCAAATTCATGGAGTGAACTTCCAAATGAAATATCCACTATGTAATGTTTGTATGCAAGTGTAGGTGGATTTTCCTAGTGCAATTTTATAGTGGCAATCAATAGGAGTTTTATCGTGCAAAGGAATTGATATGGCAGTATTACATGTGACATTCTTCAAATGCAAATACTTTGTTTTGTTTACTAAAGCACAAATGCATATTGCAATGTTTAGTTAATATGATATCCATTTTAGGCAGGTTGTATCATCTAAAAGCCTAGTTTCTCAACTAGTTTTGTTTTTTGCACTGGAGACCCTATTCATCATAGATACGTAGTTCTAGTCAACCAATTTATGCAAACTCATTAGAATTGTCGAGTGCAAGCTAGAATTGCAAAGCCTTCAAGTTATACGACAATGCCTATGAAGAGAATTTAAGTAATGATCCATGAAGCCATTGTGTAGCTACTAAAATGTATAATGGCAATTAAGGAAAACATGTATTATGTCAAGCAGCCAATCACCAAGCTTCCAATCAAACAATTCCTATCAAAAACAATATGCAAAATGCAAAGCTCCATCAATTATGTCAGAGATGCATCTACAGTTGCTTTATAAGTTCCCATCACAATTGGCTCTTGTAATAGCTTGTGTCTTTTAACAAAAAAAATTATGATCATATTGATAGAATACATGTTAGTAGACAAAAGATATGGTATCTTGCAAAGTTCTCTTTTTCACAGTTAATTTTTGTAGCAAAACAAAGTCTATGACCAATGGTTGGAAGCAAATGATCAAATTATTTTATGTATGAATTGAAATAAAATTGAAATATTCATTGAAATATGCAAATACCAACTAAAATATGTTTCTTGATTGACACTCCAATAATTTAGAAGCAGAACATAATAATAGGGGATAAAGCACAAAACAAAAAAAGCCTATAGTGCAAAAACAATATAGCTATAAACAACAACACAAGAAAAAGATAACTACAATGTAGTACATTTTCTATATCCAACCAAAAAAATTCTCTTGCAAGAAGAATAGGTTGTGTTAATATAGAATACAACTAAAGAGCAGGTTGAATTTACAACTGTGCACCTTAGCATTCCATGAACTTGATCTTTTGTTTACTCATATACATCACAAATGGTCTGAGTTGCAATTGCCACTTGAAAAAAGAAAACAAGGCACCTATCAATATAAATCATAAATAGGAAATCTATATAGGAATGCATTCCAATTTCCAATGGTCAACTATTATGAACAATGTCACTTATCAACCAAAACATTTGGATTGAACATGTGTTTATGAACAAAAACATTAGGAAAGTATAAGCCTATCGCATAATGTGATGCAGAGATGAGGCTTTTGCTATATTCTGTGGGATTATTTTGTGCATAGTGAACTTTGGTATTTTTTTTTTGTAATTTTCTCATTAGAAGTTTCTTACATTAGTCTTGATTTTGTACAATTTTTTCCATGCACTAGCATCTATTGGTCTGTGCACTAATTTTTTTTGCTAGGCATTGGTTGCTAAAAGAATGTATCAAGGCTTGTAACTAGATTTAAATGCACACATCATTAGTATCTTATGCTGTGAAGTTTTCAATTTTTCAAGAAAACTATTATTTGCATTATTTATTCATTTGGTCAAAACATACGCCCCATGCAAATTCATTGAATCATCCATCACAAACTAGCCATATCTTCAACAGCTAGACATTCTTCAATACGTATCACTATTCCATCAGTAGACAATTAATTTGGATTCGGTAAATACAAAATGATGAGAAAAATATCCAAATCCAATGAAAAAATCACAATGTTTGATGAATCAATAAGGGAACAAAAAGTAGACCATTGTAAAAATGATTTAAATCACTGTAAACATAAAATCTTTATCTATTGGAATAGTTTATGACTATCATATTGAAAGAAAAGAACAAGCTAGTTGTAAGTTCTTATATCCTTTTCTATGTAGCTTTTTGCATTTCTGCATTTTATGGCCTAATGTCCATTCTTTCCAATTTTTGAGTGCTTGTGTTGTTTCTTTATTTGCTTAGATTGCCCGTTTCAATGTGTTTATGGGCTAGTCTTTCTTGTTTACTTAAAGGTTGAATAGGATAATGTGCTAGTCATGATTAACAATGGAAAAAAAATTCACTCTCATCAAACAATCTGAGAAAATGATTGGAAAACGCATAAAAGTCAATGTAAAAGATATGTGAGATTACAAATGTCTACTTTTCTAACAGGTTTTATTGTCAAGGAATAATTTGTCAAGATGATTAGGCAATGCAAGTAATGCTTTTCTCAACAATGTTAAAACCTGGTGGAGGGATTGATTAATGCTAGTTGCAACTCAACAAAGTCTAGGCAATGAAAACAGTCAAGGATAGTGAAGAATAGACATTAACATACAAAATGTAGACAACAACAAACAATACACATTAAGCCATAGAATGGAAGGATGTAAAAAAAACTATAGAGAAATGTTGTAAAAGACATACGAACTTACAAATTATTTTTCTTTCTCTCCCCATACAATAGACATAAATCCTTTCAACAGACACAAATTCGATGATTTTATATACAAACATTTTGCAATTACTTAGAGCTAATTTTCAGTCTCATTTGATACATGTCTTTATCATGCTCAACATAGAAGATGACATTAATGAATTATGGTGGTAAGTCTTCTAGTAAAAAATAGAGATTGATCCATAAAGGCATTCAAAGGTAGGGAAGAGTAGAGAATAACCTATAGGGTACAGACATCAAGAAACAATAGACATTTTTTGGTGTAATTAATATTTAATTACACTTGCATAACTTTACTTAGGTAATATTTTAATTCCTAGGTTAATTATTGTCATCCTTATCTTGTTGATATATCTTGTTGCTCAAGATAAGTTAGGGCTATGCATACTTTTCTTTTATAAAGCAAATCATCTCGTGTAATTATGAATTCTTGAATAATCATATTTTGCACATCTTTTTGCAATTGCTTTGCTTTTTCTGATTTTCTCTTCTATTGAAGGTTTTTTGGTTTGCATGTCTAATCTTTGTTTCTAACAACATTAACCCATAAAATGCAGAGATGTAGAAAACTATAAAACGACATTATAAAAGATATAGGAACTTACAAATGCCTTGTTTTTTACTTCCAATACAATAGACATAAACCCTCTCAATAGGCACATATTTCACTATCTGAATTGTTATGTACAGTTTGGAAATGGTTTAATCTACATTGTTCCCTATCAAGCAATGTTCTTATGGATGAATCTCCATTTTTGCAACTTTGTTATGTGCACTCTGAGAATGGAACTGAGAAAATAAAGATATGGTTTTGCTGATGTTGCAGGCAATATTTATAAAAAGTGAAAACTTGGCACCACAATCTATTTATGGCAACCATTCTTGAATCTATCCATAGTAAATGAAAATTAGACCTAGGTATGTGAAAAATGTATAGAACACACACAGACATATATGTACATATATATACATATATATGCATAAATATGTACACATAGGTACATGCAAATACATACATATATATATGCATGAAAACATATATATATATATATGCATACAAATATAGATATATTTATATATGCATACACACATATACATATGCATATATATATGTATGCATATATCTATACAAGCATATGTATAGATATATATGTACATATAGATACAATAATTTTACACCCAGATATTTTCCAATTACCTGGACCTAATTTTCATTGTTATTTAATAAATTCAAGTGCAATTGCATTACATGTGTGCAAACATAAAGCATTAACCCATAAAATCAGACCCAGGTATATGCAAAATGAAAAGTGCACACATAGACATATATATACATATATATACACATATATACATATATATACACATATGTACATATATGTACTCATAGCTACATGCAAATACATTTATATATATATGCATACAAACATACATATACATATGCACATATACAAATATATATATATATATATATATATATATGTATGTATGTATATATGTATGTATATATGTATATATATATATACATATATATATATATGTATGTATGTATATATGTATATATATGTATATATGTATATATGTATATATATGTATATATGTATATATATGTATATATGTATGTATATATGTATATATATATGTATGTATATATGTATATATGTATATATATATGTATGTAGATATGTATATATATATGTATATATATACATATATATATATACATATACATATATATATATACACACACACACACACACACATATATATATGTGTGTGTGTGTATATATATGTATATATATACACACATACAAGCATATATATACATGTATATACATACATATGTACACATAGATACAATGATTTTATACCAAGATATTTTCCAATTAGTTGGACCTAATTTTCATTACTGTTTAATAAATTCAAGTGTAGTTGCAATGCATGAGTGCACACAGTAGAAATTAACCATAAAATGCAGAGATGCAAAAAACTATAAAACGACACTATAAAAGATATAGCAACTTACAAACGCTTCATTTTTCAATTCCAAAATTAGTGAAGGACTTAGCACGATAGTGTTCTTGTCAAGATTAAGAATGAAAGTAAAATTTCCTCAGCATGCATGCACTACAACTGCACTTGAATTTATTTGACAAAAATGAAAATTAGGTCTAATTAATTGGAAAATGTCTAGGTGTAAAATGATTTAGTCTGTGTTTGTTCAGAGGGTCTATGTCTATTGTATTGGGAGTGAAAGATGAGGAATTTGTAAGCTCATATGTCTTTTATAGTGTTGTTTTGTAGTTTTTTACACATTTGTATTAGGCAACAGACAAACCAAAAAATCAAAGTGTAAAACATAGAGTAACTTACAAATGCCACCTTTCTCACTTCCAACACTGTAGATGAAAACCATCCCAACAGACACAAATTTTAGCCTCATCAAAGAACCTCAGTAAATGAACAAACAACACAAATACCACTTTGCTCATAGACTTAAAACTTCACACCATAACCCAATAATGACAAGTGCACTTTAGTCTGCTCACAATAAATGAGAAGACGTAAATAGTAAATGCAAATGTACTACTCAAGACGTCATGCGTCCCCGAGAAGAGTCCATGCCAAGACATGACTATACAAACAAACTCATAAAATATTTCCAATAGCAAAGCCCCCTACAATAATTAATATTATTAAAAAAATTTAGAAAATTCCAAAACCATGAGGAAAATTACACCCACCAATCACAAAATTGCAAGAACATAAAAAAAATTCTTTTTCTAAATATTCCCCAGAACATCACCAAAACCATATCTTTATTTTTTCGATGCCATTCCCCAAGCACAATTTTAATATGCAAGATTAAGTTGATAACACTAGTTCCCCACCTTATAAAGGTAAGGACTAAAAATACTAAACAAAGATATTTGAAAGATTTGAAAAAATTATCATTAAGAATGGTAGAAATATTTTCTCTTGACGTATGCATTGCAACTGCATTTCAATTTCTAAAATAAAAATGAAAATCAGGTCTAAGTAGTTAGAAAATATCTAGGTGTAAAATTATTAATTCTATGTCTGTTCAAAGGGATTTGATATGGTTTTCCTCTCGCACTTGCTCTTTTTGTGCATGGATAGCATTCTAATAACTAGCTTATGCATACATAGTGTGCTAATTCTATTTAATATCAATAGACTAGAATGCAACTCTCATTAATGACTTCTTCTATAAACTTCAATGACTTGCAGTGTCTATTCATTTCCTTACACTGGCTCTCAAATAGGGAAACTTGGAAAAAATAAAATTACACTGTCATTTGGGTGTTGTTTACTCACTTGCTCGGATTGCTTGATGAGACAGACATGTCTGTCTATTGGCAAGATCTATGTCTTCCATCTTCAAAACAAAGAAATAGTTGATTGTAATTTGACATGTGTAAGAAATCCATGTGTATTGAGAAGGTTTATACATACCATATTCAAAGCCAAAAAAAAATGATTTGTAAGTTCCTATATCTTGTTCATACTATTCTTTTGCACTATTATTTCATTTTCTCAGGAAAACTGATCAATGCAAAAACTGTGTCTCCTACCAGGGGTTATTTATATCATGTTCAAAACAAGAAACAAGTCATTTGTAATTTTTAACATCATTTACATTGTTGTGCTCTAGCTTTTCCTTTCTCTTCCCTCTTTGTCTGCCTTTACAAGTCATTGTCTCCTCTTGAGCTACAGACTTAACACCATAATTCATCAATGTTTGTTGATTTCCTATCAACAACTAACAAAGCATCTGATGGATTCAAGCACACTCCTTATCAATGAATTTAGGTATCAAGCTCCTATCCTTGCTACCCTCTCAAAATCACTAAAAATAACATTTGTAACAATTTATTCATTTTGGATTTCTTCTATATTAAACAATTTATCTTTCTAATATTTACATGTTTTATGCTTTCAACTATTACTTGTGTAACCTAATTGCTACTTTTAATATCTCTATGCAGTTACCTATATCAGTCAAGTTTGATAAGGAGGCTCAATTGGTGCCAGTTGATATTCATGCACCTATAACCACAATGAAATTATCATTTCTACACACATCAAGTTGACTGATTCTATGTACATAAAACTATTTGGATTCCCATAAATTATACATTACATTATTCATTGTAATCTATCAAATATCATATTTCTCATACACGCTACTTATTCAAGCATATTTATCCTGAGTTTGATACAAAAACTTTATTAATACAAGTGTTCATACAAAGTTCATTTGAATTCATTTTCATTCTAGCCGATGGTATTTTCCTCTTGCTTTTCTCATTCTCTTGATTTTTTTAATAATAATTATTATTCTAGCGAGCTTTGCCATTGGAAATATTTGATGAGTTTGTTGATATACTCATGTCTTGGCATGCATTCTTCTTCATGAAGACTTCACATGATAATGTACTGTCCATGATCAAGAATGGAAGTAATATTTCCCTTGCACGCATGCAATGCTACTGCACTTGAATTTATTAAATGAAAATAAAAATTAGGTCTAAGTAATTGGAAAATGTTTAGATGTAAAAATCATTAAATCTATGTCTACTATAGGGTGACTATAAAACAAGGCATCTCTAACTTCACATGACTTTTATAGTATTGTTTTATATTTTCCCCACTCCTTTGTATTTTATCGGCTAATGTTTATTGTTTCTTGTTGAATGCATTCTCTCTACACATGCATTGCAATTGCCTTTGAATTTGTTAAATGAGAATGCAAATTAATTATGAGTAATTGGGTATTGTCTAGGTCTAAAACCATTGAATCTGTATCTATTCAAATAATTTACAATTGTCAATTTGTAAGTCTTTTACAGTGTCATTTTATAGTTGTTTTACACTCTTGCATTTTATGGGTCAATGTCCTTCCTTTTTGATTAAATAAATAAAATCAAAAAAATGGCTTGCATTGACAAAATCCTAATTATGTATATGTCTACATATCATTTATATATACATCAATGTGCATGTGTATCATGAATAATATAGATATACATATAAAATGCATATGGACATATATATCTACTATCCATAAATGCATTCTACGTGTATAGATATGCATGCAAACATGCATACGTATACGTGTATGTATATATATATATATAGATAGATATATATATAGATACATACATACATACATAGATACATAGATAGATCTATATATGTGTGTGTGCAATTCCACTAAATATAATAATACATAGTTACTATATATAGAAAGTTTATCTGACTTCACCTCATCATAGCACAACTTCGGTACTTTGCAATCGTGGGCTGCTTCTATGAGTTGTTGTCTATTGTCGAGTTAAATACTTAACACCATAATTCGTTAATGTGTATTTCTTTTCTACCCATGATTAAGAATGGAAGTAGCTAGTTGTACTTCAATATATTGGGTGAAAATGAGAATTATTTGTATTTGAAGTATTTATTGGGCTTGAAGTTTAAATTCTATCGAGCAAAGTGTTATTTGTGTTGATTCCTCATTTGTTGTGTGAATACATAGATATGTATTTACATAAATATACAAAATATACTGAGAAATCCATGAAATATTTCAGTTAACAAAGCTCCCTACAATAATTATTATTAAATAAACAAATTAGAAAATAGAAAAACCACAAGGGAAATACCTACAGTGAATAAGAAAAATGCAAAAATAAATGGGGAGAAGGTGTTTGCAACTTGCTATATGTTTTACATGATCATTATCTATTTTACTTCTTTGTCTCTATTACAGTTTTTTATCACTTAATCTGTATTGCATAGTCAAGGACTTAACACCATAATCCAGCAAGCAATTATTTTTCTTGCTTGCATTTTTTGTGTTAATGTCTATTCTTCACTATCCTTGATTGCTTTTATGGGTTACTATTTGTTTTCAAGTTAAAGACTTAACACCGTATTTCATTAATGTTGATTTCTTTGCTAGCCATAGTTAAGAATGGAAGTGGCTAGCTGCAATTCAATCTATTTGATGAAAATGAGAATAGCTCATATTTGAAATAATTCTTGGCTTTGAAGTTTTAAGTTTCTCAACCAAAGTATTATTTGCATTATTTTTTCATTTTCTTAGGTTGTTTATGTTAGTGTATTTATGGATTAGTATTTCTTGTTCAGTTAAAAATTGAATTGGATAGAAACATGTCCACCTGTTCAAGATAAACCCAGTGCTCTGTCCATTTCTTGATCCATGGGTAACATGCACATATTGGAAAAATGATTGTGTATATCATTGGTGGATAAGTTGCATTGTTCATGGTAGTTGACATGTCCCATTGGAAATTGGAATGCATACATACATAGATTTTATTTACTGTTAAGATCGATAGGTTCCTTCATAATAGAAGCAATAACTTGCTGCTATAAGGATAATCAATAGATGTAGCTAACAAATTCAAAAATTACCTACAACAAATAGGATTTTGATCTTTTTCTTTGTAGCTACCTTTTTGAGATGCAGTTTTTGAACATTTTAAGAAGCAATACCAATGCCCAGATTCATGCCAGTAGATGAAATATAGTTGAGGGTCACTAGTCAAAATCCAACCAAGATTAAAACATAAATTGGGATAGTCACTACTACATTTCACACAGATCATATCACCTTCACTAGAGAAAAACTAACAAGCACATGTCCATAACACATAATAAATATGAAACATAAATAAACCATGAAATATGATAAAAAAAACAAACCCAAATTGTTATCTATAATTGAATCCATGCATTTGGAAAAGCTACAAAGTCTCACTAAATAGACTATGCATTTGTAAGATCATTTCCATAATCTTCTAAAATGCATAAGAAAAATATATAAGCAAAAATGGAAAAAGACACTACATTTTCAATTTTAACTTTAATGCCCATACTTCACTCGATCCAAGGAATATTTAAAAGTGAATATACAAGATGAAATAATTAAAACCTTACTCACATGCTAGTTGAACTTCTCAATACTTATATATACTTCCTAACCAATTGACATTGTCATAGATGCAAATTCCTCTCCAATTTGACTATCTTCTTCTATGCACAACTTCAAAACTGGTTCAAATAGAAGGTCACAGACATATACTACAATGTATTAACTACAATTGTTAAGCATCAAAAAAATAAATGACATTGCAATTTACCTATTTTTTTCTTTATACATAGCCACTAATAGTATCTGCAGATGCATAAACTACTTCAAAGTGGACTTCTTCACGTTCTTTGCAGCAGCGCATCGATTTGTACAATCGAGCTAAGTTTGCAATCAATAAACAATTGGCATAGATACCTGCAAAATCAACGTCAATTGCAAAACACACTATGCCATGTTTATACACACACACACATATACATATATGTATACATACATATATATGCACACAAATATATATATATGTAGATATAGATATATACATACATAGGTATATATGTCTACATTTATATACACATGCATATATATAAACAAATACATATTTGTAAAAAAACATATGCATAGATGGACACATATATAAATACACATACATATAAATATATATGCATACATGCATACATGTAGCTAAATATATATACATATATATGTATGTATATGCACTCGTATATACATATGTCTATGTGAGTGTATATATATACACACACATGTAAATACATATATATACATATGTATACATA
>VDFB02119017.1:0-15868 GCA_007258455.2 Sequoia sempervirens
TTTAATTCAATTGATGGAAGAGGATTAAAGAGATAAGGTATTATTGATTAAATACCTTAGGGATTTGGCAGAATTAAAGATATTAATTAAATAATAGCAGTATTACTTAATTAACGAAAATAAGACAAAAGGGGATGAATTTGGATAAATTAAGTGTCCAAATTTAGATGTCTACACCCGCAATCAATGCAAATCATTCATCCAACGTACATCCCATTACACCATCATAGGTGACACTCTTTATCGCTGCGGATATGATGAAACTCTTCTTTAGTGTCTGAATGAGGTCAAAGGTCACACTGCGTTAATAGAGGTACATAGTGGTGTTTGTGGATCCCACTCAAATGTCATGGCCTTAGCAAAGAATATTTTGAGGGCTCGTTATTATTGGCCTATGTTGAAGCATGACTCTTGTGACTTTGTGAAGAAACGTTTACCTTGCCAACAACATGCAGACCTAATACATGCTCCTACACAAGATCTGCAACCTATTGTAGCACCATGGCCCTTTTCTCAGTGAGGTTTCAATTTAGTCAGTAAGATATATCCTCCATCTTCTAATGGCCACACCTTCATTATCACTGCCTCTAAGTACTTCACTAAGTGGGTGGAAGCTATACCACTCTCCCAGATAACGGGTACTCAGATCTCCAAGTTCATCCTATACCATATCATCTGCAGATACAACATCCCCTCCACCATCATCTCCAACAATGGTAAACCATTCAAAAACTAGGTTGTAAAAGATATTTGTAACACCTTTCATATCCAACACCGGTGGTCCACGCCCTACTACCCCCAAGGTAATGGACAGGCAGAAGCCACTAACAAGACTCTGATCAAAATCTTGAAAAAGGTTGTTAACAATACTGGCCGAGATTGGCACCTCCACGTCCACCCCGCCCTTTGGGCTTATCGAACATCCATTCAAACTCCTACTAGCGCCACTCCATTTCCCCTAGTCTATGGTGTTGAAGTCATCTTTCAAATTGAAGTTGAAATCCCATCTCTAAGAATATCTTTAAAGAATCTCATCACTGAAGAAGAATCACGGGTTGCTCACCTTGCCCAATTGGAACTCCTAGATGAAAAGAGGACTAGAGCATACAATCATCTTCTATCAGAATCATCTCAAGAGGAGTTATAACACGAAATTTTGTCCCTGCCAATTTAACATTAGGGACCTAGTGCTTAAAGAAAATCAGCATACACAACAGGACCAAGACAAGAAGGAGAAGTTTGAACCTAATTGGTTGGGTTCTTATGTTATCACAACAAAGTATGGATCAGGGCCCTACCGCCTTGCCACACCTGAAGGGGAACCCCTTGAAGAGCCTATCAATATAATGCACTTGAAGAGGTTTCACACTTAAACCAGTTGGGTCCTCCTATCTTGCCATAATCTGAAAAATACAAAAAAAATACAAAATCAAAAAAATCCAAAAATAGTAAAGAGAAATAAATTTGTCCTATGGTGAAAACCATTCTTCGTGGTGCCTAGGATAAGTATGGATGATGAAAACCTAGTAACAGGTGTCATCTGTAGAGAGATTAATCATTATCTACTGTGTGCCCTAGTTATTGCATGTCTCCATATCCTATCATATCCTATCACTTCATCCACATCCTAACCTTGGACACTTGGTATCTTTTGATTGAGTATTGGACGATTATCCACTATTAGTCATCCTAATATTTTATCCTCATTCGAGCTTGTGTCATTCATCTAGTTGTCTTGTTGGTCTGTCATCATCTAGAGTCCTCCATCGTGTTGGTCTCCACTTAGATCTCCATCCAATCATGTCGGTCTTTTTGGTCTTTGTTGAACTACATTGCCCCTATGCTTTCACATAGGTAAGGCTGATCATTTGATCCGCCCCCGGGGCATTTCAACCATCCCATGATGGTCCTCCATCATCTATCTCCATCATCCCCTTTGCGCTCTTATCCATAGTTAGTGTTCATTTGTCCTTTCCGAACTACGTTGCACCTACGCTTTCACATAGGCAAGGTTGATCTTTTGATCCACCCCTGGGGCTTTCCTTTTCTTTTTACTTTTCTTTGTCCTCGTCTCATCAGTCTCCATTGGTCCTCTTTCTGCTTTTATCCATGGTCTTTTCTTGAACTACGAGGTCTCTGTGCTTTCATGTAGGCAAGGCTAATCTTTGATCAGCCCCCGAGCCCCTAGGTCGTTGGGTGTGTTGGTCTTGTGTCGATCTTCTATCTTGTCTCTTGTGTCATGTTGTCAAGAGTTCCCTTATCTAGTTGGTTCTTCACAAATGAGATCCTCTAGTATCAGAAGATATGGTTAATGAAAAATATCCTGCATCATGTAGGTCATCTTAGTTTAGTATCCATCATCGGCCTCAATAGGATGCATCCTTCCTAACAAATCTCATCAACCCCATCCATATTTTGTTTATTATTTGAGCTCCCTATTACAACTAGTCAAGGTCGCCATAATCTATCATATTATGGTGTGTTTTTATTGGTTAACATAGGGGCATCTCTTGATTGTTTATTGTTGTTGTTTGCTAGGTTGTTCCCACGTAGTACCCACTAGGATCTCTAGGATCCTGTGTTATGTCAGGGACATCCTTTTGTGCTTGTGGTTATTCCAATACCTGGCCTGACCGAGGTCTTCACAACTTTGGGGTGTTGGGATAACCTTGTTTGTTGTGTTTGTTTTATGCATCGATGCTAACTTGCATTGGTTTCATATACCCTGGCACCTGGTGTCTTATGCTATAACAAAAATCAGTGCTCTGAAGATGGCTAACTAAAATTAGGATTGCATCTCATAATCATTCTTGTTGCATCCATTTCTAACCATTAACCTATGATTTTGGTTGTGCAAATATTCCCCTTCTCCCGTTCTTCTCAAGATATCTATAGTTTTTGACAGGTGCAATTTCCCATCATACACCCATCACACACCCATATTACCACACGAGTCCTTATTGATACTTATGTTCATGTTGCATTATAGGTTCATTGCATTTACATTAGCATATTATACTAAATTGTTCAGATTAATCATGATTAGTTCATTTTTATACCCATACATTATTAACATGTTACATACATCACCCCCTGCATCACAACTTGTTAGGTCCATAACACATGCATCACATAAGTCCATACTCATTATAAATAAAACCATAAATCATGCATCACATTAGGACCACATCCATCATAGATAAAAATTATAAAACACACATCACATCCTGCATTACACATGTTAGTAGCATTCATATAAATATCAACATATATCATCATGAACATGTACACATAATTACATCGTCATAATCATGCCTCATACACATAAAAATATGCATAAATAGAATCATCCATCATAAACATAACATAGTGTCAATAAGGGCTATCGCATATCATATAAATATCAAAACCAAATATCCATCACATGGTCCATAATAATGTCCATCAAATATATCAAATCACAAATAAAGTACAAGTACAAGGATCTGCATCACTGCTACTCTGTACTATCCATCCACCCTGCACCTATCAAAATCTAGTATCCTCTCACCTACCAAAAGAGCTGCCCATGTCCGATCTCTATGGAGAATTAGGCACCAATCCTCTGCGAGGGAGTGTCCCCTATGACTCACTGTATCCTCTAGTTTGTGTCTGTAGTGACCGGGATGGCGCGAGCATCTGAGGAGTCTGTCACACATACTGAAATGTGCACTGTACTGGATCTAGAACTGCATGTTGATAGGTGATCATCCAGTAGTTTTCCTCCCTCATGTACTTGGCACTCTCCCCAGCCTGATATCTGGCGACATTCCGCTCATGTCTGTACCTATCTCGGTCTCTGGTAATAAGTCCCCTCTCCTATGTCCATGCATCCTAAGCCAACCTCAGCTGATCTCTCTTTGTTGTCAACCGTGTCACCTGCTCTGCAGTCCTATCCCTCTCATCCTGCATCTGCACCTGCAAATCCTGTATTTGAGACTATAATCTCTACACCTCCAACTCTATCTCCATCCCGTCACCCTAGGCTGCTTGTGCTCAACCCTGTGCCACCTCTCTCTCTACAATCTCTGCCTAAGCCACTGCTGCATCCCTCTCTCCCTGTAAGGTCCACACCTACTTTGTGGCCCTATCTCTCTCATCTTGCACCACCTGTAACTGGGTCTATGCTCTATCCCTCTCAACTTGGAGGCCCTGCACATCTACATACGTTGTGTCCCTCTCTTGTTGAACTATCTCTAATCAGGCCTCTACTGCCTCCATGCTCACCTTCGCATCCCTTAGAGCTATCTCTATAGAAGACACCCTATCCTAGAGCTCAGTCCTATCCCCCAACAATCCTACTATCTGTACCCTTAATGCCTCCATCTCCCTCTCAACCTGTTGCTGACACTCTGCTAAGACCTGCTCTGTTGCCTCTCCAGACTTTGGCTATCCCCTCACCTATGCTATGTTCATTGCTGCATGTAGTCTGTCTCAATCCTAAGTCACCCTGGATAGCTCACCCCGTACTCCCTCCATCTCTTCTCACAACTCATCTCTCTCCCTCTCTGCATCATGTACCTCTCCAGTTAGATGCTCCACAATGAAACCGTAATCCCTCCGTCATGTTTCCTGCACTCTGTGTACCTCGGCCTCTGCAATCCTTTGCCTCTTCTCTACCATCTATAACCTCGCCTGGGCCACCCTCAACAAAACAATAGGATCCTCAGTTGGTGCAGTTGGTACTACTGCCAACGGCTCCACCATGTGAACGTCAACATCCATCACATCCATCCATGCCTCATCATGACCCTGCTCAACTCTGCTAACCACCTGAATCCTACTCAGTTGTCCCCTCCTCCCCACCCTCATCTGTAATCCTACAAATCCCACCTCCCCCTCAAGCTCCTCTCCCTCCTTACTCATCCCTATCTCCAACACGTGGGGCACCTGCTCAACTTTGATCTCCATCTGGGCCCCCCTTTGTCGTCTCCTCCTCCTCGTCACCCTCCCTAGCTATCCTCCAGCCTCAATCTCACCCTATGATCCATCTTGTTGTCCTGTAGCCCCCACATCCTCCTACTCAACCATGCTCCTCACTAGAACTCTCCTCTACCCTACTTTACTCCCTATGCCCATTTGTTGGCCTACAACTCTCGCCTCCCCCTCCGGCACATCCAACATCTCAACCTTTGACCCCCCCATCCCTTGGCTGTGCCACATTCATCTCTGGCCCTCTCCTATTGCTTGACAATCCTACATCTACCCCCTCCTCTACCTCCATCCTCACTTTCTACCCCCTTCATCATCTCCTCCTCCTCCTTATCCTCTCTGGCTATCCTACGACCCCAACCTCCTCTTGTGCTCCATCCTGCTATCCTACACCCCCTGCATCCTCCTACTACCCCCCGACCCCGGCTGCCTCCTATCCTCTCCGCTGTTGTCCCCACCTCTCTCTTCCCTCTCTAACCAATCGTTGCTCATCATCTATTCCAAACCCTAAGGCCCCCACAATGGGTTGCACTAGTGTAATCCTATCCCAACTGTGGTTGCGAAACCACCTGGCATATCACAATTTCACCCCTGCATCTACCACCACAACAAACCTCCTCGGGTAGGGCACTAGCTCCACTAACTCCCAAGCTACTTTGGCAGCTCTCGGTGAAATATGGGGTCCCCATGGCCGCTTGTGGATGATCCGGTGAAACATGTCAGGACCTGGCAGGATATCCTGGGTAAGCCCAAACTGTCTCGCCACTCTATCTGGCCAGTGTACCTCCACTATGTGAGGCTCCCTCCCAATCAAATAATAGCTTCTCATGAAGTAGTCTCGATGTCTCACCTCATCCTCCCTCCATCCCACAAATCATTGAACCATATATGGACGCCATACTATATCCTCCTCCCACAAATTGAATCAAAGACTCTCCTCCACTCCTCCATATCCCCCTGCATCTCATAATGAAAAATCCAACCCTGCTCCTACCCGTACTACCAGGCTACAAGCACTGCCTCCTATGCCCGTCCTCCCTGCACTACTAATGGCCTGACAATACTAATATGCTACCAAGCCCATACCTGTAATAAAGTCACATGTGTCACACTCACTACCTCTCGGTAACAAATGACATGCATATCTTTGTACAAATGTGCTAATACACATGTGCCCCACAAAAATTGTCCCTCTCGTCCCTCGACAATATGTCAAATCACCTCCATCAACTATAAATTGTAGAAGCGCCTGCTCCGGTCTGGCAGCAATATCCCACTAATTAGTCCACAAAAAAAAAGTGGTAGTGCTAGCACCCCCAATGACAACATCGGTCCACATCTAACTGCCCTCTCTACATGGGAAAATCGTCTCGTCCAAATAACACAAATATGGTGTGATCTAGCTTTGCTCTTGTCGATACCACCTCACTCACTAGCCACCCTATTATGGGCAGCCTCAGGATATGCCACACATCCTCTAATGTAACTATCATCTCCCCCATTGGAAGATGGAATGTTGATGTCACTGAACTCCATTGCTCTATGAGTGCCATCAACATAGCTCGACAGGCTCTCATCGACAGATAGCTCAATAAATGCAGTAATCCTGCCTACTCCAAGGCATAATGGTCTACTCCAGTCATGGCCACCATGGTCGTTGCTAGTACCTCTGAATGTCTCTCATGGGTCCACACCGAGTCAAAACTCTGCATCCGCACCACTCCACATGTCAGTCTGTTTACCTTTTTCTCTCCCGGCCTCGGGAAACCATCTTGCTAATTTTTACTCCTTTTCTCGCCCATCGGTTTTTTCCTCCCCTTTGGGTCCCCCTTGTTTGCTTTGGGTGGACCCGCCCCTAGGTGGGGCGGCCACACCCCAATTCGGGACAGACACGCCCCACTCCCAAGGTGGACATGCCCCACTTCGGGGCGGACTTGCCTCTGGATGGGGCAGACAAACCCCGCTCCAGGGCGAACACGCCCCTAGGTGGGGCGGACGCACGCTTTCATGGGGAAAACCCGCCCTATTTCGACACTCTAACCTACCCGTTTGTTTTTTTAACCCATTTGTCACAATAAAATATTATTTATCTCCTACCCATTTTTCTATCCTATCCCAACTACAAAACCCACCTTTTCAAATTTGCATAAAACTTATGTAATGTATTAAAAATGCTTAAAATACCAGAAAGGGTTTTGTTTCTAACCTGGCGTGGGACTACATGCTCGGGGTAGAATCTTCGCACCTCATCCCCCCGGTGGATAATGTCCGAGTCATAGTCCTCTGGCATCGTGGCTCCTCATCCTCTTCCTCTCCTCTCCTACTCTCTCTTCTTCTCAACTACTATAGTGCAAATGAGATGAGGTAATTTCTAAAATTACCTTATACAACTTTTCCCTCCCTTTTCACTAAAGGGTATTTTTACCTTTTATTTAACTTTTTCTTCCTCCAATTAATTCCCTAACTTCCCAAGGCCGCCATTTGCACATCGTACATCCGTTTGACTATGTTCAAAATTCAAACCTGCTTGATGTTTCGAGCTCTATCCAACCATGCCCTCTATTTTCTCATATCGAGAAGTTGCCCGAGGCCCCTTTTTCCTCCCCACTCGCCCTCTCGAGGGGGCATACCCTACCGTTTTCTCCATTTCCTCTGTTATGGTCATTCCCTCACAAAATTGGGGCATCTCCATTCATGTCCCCTCTGTTTCGGCAGCTCATGTATCTCTCTCCATGCTGGGGCATCTTCTTTGGGTCGCTTCCTCTATAAAGTCATATGCATTTTTTTTCTTTGAAACACTATTATTCTAACAATATTTCAAAGAGGGGAAAAATGTAGACATCTAAATTTGACCACTTCCACATGGTCAAAATCATTTACTCTATTAATCTATTTTGTCAATATTAATTAAACAATTTATTTAATTAATATTTCATCTTTTGCCTAAGATTCCTAAAGTATTTAATTGAATAATTAAATACTTTACCTTACCCTCTTTTCCTCTCTAAATTAAATAAACATGTCAATTTTATTTAATTTAGTCATTTGGCATTTTAAAATCAATTTTAGATTCCTCATTTTTCTCTCTCCTTGTCACATCCTCCATAATCCTATTCTAATCTGAATTAATTTAATTAATTCATGATTAGGATGTGCACACCCTTAATCAGGGATTAATGTCACATCCTCCAACTTTTTCCACTTGCTTCTAATACCCTATTAATTTTCTTAATCATGTATTTGCATAACAATAATCTAATCATCCTGCCACATTTAACATACCCTTTTGGTCAACCTCTTACATACTCCATATTTGGCATTGACCCTCTTTCCCATGTGAATTTTTAATTCACAATTATTCTTTCAAAAACTCCTTATCCCCATGCAAGTTCTAGAACATTTGACTTGTCACATCACTCACATGTGCCAAGGTCTCCTAGAACCTTTGACCTCTCACATCACCCACATATGTTAAAATCCTACCCGTTTAGGAACATTGTCTTACCCACTAGATTCTTCCAATCATGTGAATTTTTAATTCACATTTATTTTCCCAACTACTTTCCTCTTCCCCGTGGAGATTTTTGAGGAATTCTAAAATTCCTTAAGTGTCACTTTCATTCTCACTTGGGAACAAAAAGTTCCTTTTTGAGGAAATTTTCTCATCTCCCAATGTACTTTCAAGTTACATGTCCTTCTTCCACATCACCTACACCTCACCACATCCTTAGCCACTTCACCTTCTACATGTCAAGATATGAGGACTTGTGAGTCCTTAACTCACCATAGCCCTTCATCTTGGCCATGGTGGTTTGATCTTGACCATTGAATTCTCTAGAGAATTCAATTACCTCTATAAATACCCCCTCTTCTAATGCATTTAGGATACTTAGCCATTTGCACCTTTATGCTACCAAATTTCCCACTCACTTGCAAACACTATCCTTCATTTTCCACTAGCATTAGCATCATAGTTTAATTGCATTTTTCCATTGTAGCTTCATCAAAAATCCCATTATTGTGCATCCATATTGTCCATCTTGCATCCACCCCTTCATTTCATAGCCATCCAAGGAGCACACAAATCTACAATATCAAGGGCCAACCAAGGAGCAACACAAAAAGGTATAATATTTATCTTATTGTTATTTTTTCTTTGTGTTTTCTTCCTTAGGCTAATCGTTTGAAGTGATTCTTGTGTTTTCCTTCTTGCATTTTAGTTATTTTGCACACTTAGAATAGGGTAAAACACTAGGCTCACAATTTTCATTCTTCTATTTCTTTCTTCTCTTTCCAACACTTGTATTTGTATCTTCTCTTCTTTGTTAGGGCTAGTCATTTTCTCTTTTCTTTGTAACTCACTTTGTTCCTTACTATCTTGTACATTTACTTTATCTTCTATTTTTGGCCATGGGTGTTTGAGATTTGGGATTGCATTACTCTTATATTATTTCCCATGGTAGTTATCTATTAGTTGTTATTAATAGTCACATATTTTCATAGGTCTCTCTAGACCTTTTCCCCCTTTTTGTTCCCCATTCCCTTGGTGCCTAACCCCCTCTCACAGGGTAGACATTAAGGAGATTGAATTTTGATTGATTATATTTGTTTCATCCTCTAATGTTTGTGTCTTGGTCTAGTAAAGGTTTAGAATTTGAAACCAATTTTTCCAATGAACCTCAACAAAACCTAACTAGGGTATCAACAACAAAACCAATGTTAGCAAGAAATATGAAGGATACAAACCAGAGTTCTGTACCCAAAGGATCTCTGCTAGTTGTAGTATTTAACCCTTGATTTGGTCCTATTGGGGTAACACGGGAAAGTATTCTAGATGTAATATTATTTGTAAATCAGAATAAAATAACACACACACACACACAAAGATAGGTCAGAATCTAGAGTTCTTTATATTCATTATATTAGTAAATATTACATACCTTATATCTCTATTATAGTCATTATTATATATCTTCCCTTATTCTATCATAATCCACTCTATACCACTCTATATTTTTGTACCTGATTGGTGAATAGATCTTTTTATCTATTTATAGTTGCAATAGGGGACGTGGCCTTTAGATAGTATCCCTAGAGTATATTCTATCTTCCTAATTTCATGTTCCAAAATATTGTTTCCGATTAGATATTGAGTATCTCTGGACCAATGCTTTTACACTATATTCTAGCTATAATCTAGTTTTTTGAACTCTTTCTTCATTTTAGGGTTGAGGTGGCAAGGTCTTTTCTGGTGTGGTTAGGTTCCCTCCTTTAGCTAGATTCTCATTACTCCAACTTATTCTTTTATGCCTTTCATTTTTGTGAATGTTTATGGGAATATTTCCTCATATTTTTATAATAATTCAATGACTAATGCCACAACTGGTTCTTCCTGATAATCACCAATTTTCACCATTTTAGGATTCCCCCTAGGGGATAGGTTCTCTTCTCTTAATTGGAGGATTTGGTTATAATACTGGTCTTTAGAATCCTTGTTCAATTGTATTTCTCTTTCTCCTTCTACCGTGATCTCATTTTTTGGGTATATTTCTTCTTCATCCTCTTGTATTTTATAACATCAATTTGGTATAGATTATGTTTGCGTGTCCATCTATTCAACTAGCTTCCAGATTCCTTGGTTTCTAGGAGGTGGATTTTGTGGTTGTTTATGAGTGATGTTTTCTAGAACTAGTTGGAAGATAATTTCTTTAAATACTCTTAGTGTGATACATTTTTTACACCCCAAAAGGAAAATGTGTGGATAAATTTGTGTTGTAATTTCTACTAGTCCTTATTTTCTCCTCTTCTTTTCTGATTAATATACCTGATTTGTATTATGTGTGAGGGTCCAATAGAATAGTTGAATATAGAGATGGTGGTCATATTCTCTATCAAATTTTCATGTGTTGATATAATTTTGAATATGATCCTTTGGGGTATTGATCCCTTCATAGTTTGGGATTAGGATTTATTCAACTTCTTCCTAGAGGTATTGTACCTTGATTAAGGTTCAGAAAGCATACCATGTGGGAATAGTATTTCTATGTGTATTCCACTAGGAAGCGATGTTACATAGCAAGGTTTCTTGAAGGGCAATAATCCTTTTTGATTCATTTTGGAATGTTTTCTCCATGTCCATTATATATTCCTTTACATCTCCTACTCTAGAAAACCTTGGTAGCTTGATATGTGGTATCCCCCTTTGGATGTGATTGATAGGTTTTATCTTTTTTATCCTTGGTAACTGACCATTTCTGGATGTAGTGGTTAAGTAGATTTATATTATAAATACCATTCTTAATCCATATATTCTATGTTGCGGTAATACAACAGTGGAGGTTTTGGAAATGGAATTAACCAGCCATAATCTCCTTTCTTCTATATAAGTTTTGTCTTCCCATTCTCCTAGTGGAATATAGATTAGCTTATTGTCATTTTCCAAAGATATCTCTTCCTTTTTTGAGTCTATTATCCCATTATAATTGACAAACCATCTTGACTCTAGCAATTCTCTAAAAGTGTTAAATGGTACTTTAATCTCAACTACCTCACAATCTACAATTTGTTTCAATCGTAACATTTATTTCCACATTTTTTCATGTTCTTGAAGTCTCCATGCCAAATCCATCTGCTAGATTGATGTTCATTGGTGTTCTAATTATCTTGGGTCTACCCAACCTCTCCCAAGTTGTTACCAAAATCATGTTTAGGTTTGTACCTAGGTCTATCATCACATGTTTGACTTTAGTGTTATTAAGTTATGTAATGATTAACAAAGGGCCATTCTTCTAGTTCTGGTTTTCTATAAGTTGATGGAATTGTTTCTTTTTGTTCCAGTATTTTCCCAATTGTGTGAGTTTGAAAAGGAGGTCATTCTGTTGCACTAGAGAGGCTAAATTATTTGATATCATTAATTCTTCTAAGAAGTAGGCTATGTTATCCATTTGTCATTGTATAATTTTTTTGTTTTTCTCTTTCTACTACTTTATCATGTTGTTGTTTTCTTGGCTAGAAGTAATCATATTCCTCTTCTTTTGTGTCTAATTCTTTGCTAATTGCTTCAATTTCTTTTGTTATTCTTTCTAGTATCAATTCCTTCTCTAGTTAGTATTGTAACCTTATTTTCTTATTTTTGGGTTTCTTTTTTTTTTGATTTGTAATTATTGTTCTTCACCAAAATATTCTTCATTTGACATATTGGATGACCAATGATCTATTCTTAGAAAAAATTTAACTCCTTATGGTGGTATTCTTCTAATTACCTTGACTCCTTTATGGTCCTACAAGTCATCACTTCTAGAGTGTATTGTGTTTTGATAATATTGTTTTGCTTTATCACATCTGAATATGCCATAAGAATCATCTCCACAAAATAGACATTTCCTTTTCTTTTCTACTCAACACTTGTAGCATAATGACTCTTTTTTTATAGTTGTAACATGTAGCATCACTTCTTTGGTGATTGTTTCTACCACGCCCTCTTCCTCCTTTATAGTTTGATTTCCTATTATCTCCCATGTAATCTTGTGTTGGATTATTCTATAATGCATAATCACCTATATTGTCTCTCCAAGGTGTTTTTCTGTAAACTATGTTAGATAAAGGGCCTTCTGTATGTCCCTTAACATATGCCATTTTTATCTATGTTTGTGTCACAATTGTAGTTCATAGGGAATCTTGGATTAGGATCACTTGTTTTATTCTATATTTAAAATTGGTTTGTAGGGCAATCCTCAGTGAGGTGACTATCCCATTCTTGGAAAATTGCATAGTATAATGCACTTGTTTTGACCGGTACTATTTTCAATTCTACATGTAATGTTGTTGCAGTTCTTTCTCTTTGGGCTTTAGGGAAATCATTCTAAATATGAAGTTCTCTTACACATTATGTGTACCAAAATTATTTACCTTTCTTTGCTTCTCTTTCCAAAATTCCATTTTGTATGGTTAGTTGTTCTACCACTAATTGCAATTTCTCAAGGTTCTCTTTGATGTCATCTTTCTGAGGTCTGTGCCATGTTTGAGCCTCTATGTGCTATGACATTATGATCAATTATGTATAAGTATTAAATATTCTTCCATCTAAGGTTGTTCTTATATCTTTTTGTAGTTCAAAGATGAACCATTCGATATTTTGTCACTTTGTTATAGGTTCCTCCAATTTGTGACATAATTTCTTAAATATTTTGTCATAGGCCTTCACTGATTCTTCTTCTCCTTGAACTAGGTCCCTCATTTTTCTAACACTCTCTATAGGGATATCTGAAGTGTCAAAATTTTCCAAGAAGTCTTGTTTTTACTTCATTCCAATTTTTCCCATCCTTCAGGTAAGTATTTTTAGATCAACCTAATACTTCCTTCCTTAGTGAAGATATAAAGTATAATAACTTTGGTTTATCCTCATCAATGTCATGTATTCCCACAGAGATTCTAATAGGAATATATGTTTTGCAGCCTTTGTTGTATCTCTTCCAAATACTAGAATTTTGATTGATGATTCCATATTTTTCTTTCTTCTTTCTATTTTGATTTTTCAGATTTGTGGGCTAATCTTTTCCTCCTTTTCTTTCTTTACTTTTCTAATGGTATGTGGCTTCTACTCTCTATGCTTATCTCTTGCTAACTCTATGTCAAAGTACTCTTTTACAAGCATCTCTTCCCAATAAAATTATTTTCCTTCTTTCTCTTTCTTCTCTTTACTTTTATGTATTTCTTTTAAAATTCTTCTACTCTTATATGGATTAGGGGATAAGTCTTGGGAGAGGGGGCAGGGGGGGTCATGACTCCTCAAGATACTGTTTCACTTTCTTATTTTGAGCTTTTGCATTCTATTCTTGAAAATGAAAATTATGTAATATATAGTTTTAGATATTAAATACTCAAAAAAATGGTATTTTGAGTATGAACCTATTGGGTTCGTTACACTAATGGCCATTGGAATTGTGATTTTTTGTAATATGCTAGCGCATCACATAGATATCTACACATTGTGCTCCCATCCTATAAAATTCAGATTTAAAAAGCCTAAATTATCATAAAAATGTCAAAATTAGGTTTAATTCAAGTGATAACATATTGTAATTAAGATTTTCTCTATTAGAGGGCTAAAGTGAAGGCACAATGCAATGTGAAATTGTAAGGGTGTTCAATTGTTGGTATTGCAAATAGATTGAATCTTGAAAATCATATGTACCAAGAACTCTTATATACTTTTTATATAGAGTTGTTAGAAAGGGCCAACTCTTATAGAAATCCAAGTGGTTCACCAAATAGCAACTAGAATTCAAGGCTTCACACATACTTCTTAGACTCAACACAATGAGGATTATTGTTTCACAAGGAGAGATAACTAATCTAGGAGGATTCGCCAAACCAAGTACCTATAGTAACACCTAGGCTATCCTCTTTCCTTGCAAATGACAGTGGGATTAATTCTCAAATCTACAATAAAACAAAGCACCTCTAGATGCTATAGGGAACACAAAGATCCATATCCACTCTCTAGAAAATGTTGGAAATTCTTCTACAATAGTGCAACACTCTTTGGAAAGACACAGACACTTATGCAATAAACATGCTTCAACTAATCAATTTGTGGTTAGTACCAAATCTCTAGTGGGTTCCAACACATCTTCTAGCAAGAATGCAACATACAAATCAAATTTTCTCACTACATCATCCTAAGCATGAGTTCATAGTCTTCAAATAAAACACTAAATATAAAAACCAAGTTGGCATCCATGAGACTTGCTATATACAAAGTCACATGTTATCTCATCAAGGACACACCAATAATATATTACAGTCTATAACTACTAGGGCATGAGAAACCAATCAAGGAAATGGTTCTACATTTGAAGGAGACAATTCAACTTCCTAGTGACAATTGATCTACATGGCATGAATCTTGTACTCTATATAAACATGCATAATATGCTTTGTAGAAATGAAGGGTGGGTAGAAGATAAACAACCAACACCTTTCTCAAGGGTTTTCCATGTACAAAATAGATAGTTGAATAAAACACATTCTCCATTTAGTTTTATATCTCTATTTTTGTTCAATTTAATTGTCTATTAAGCTTCCACAAATGCTAGAACTTATCTTGATTCACATCTAGAAAGTTGTGCCCTAGGATTCTATCCTTGGGCCCCAAATTAACAATGATGAGTAGAATGTTGGGATTTATGTCAATGAATCTATTTGAGGTCTTGACTCCATTATTTATTTTTATCCACATAAGCAAAAGTCTTCTTAGAATGGAACTTGAACATTGGAGTGGTTATTTTTGTAACTATGGTACTATTTACCTAGCTTAGATGGTTTGGACTCGTCTAAATAAAGTGTTTGCATTGCCATGGAGATTATTCCCTTCTTTTCTTTCTAGTTGAACTCCTCAATGGTTGCCACATAGAATATTCTTCTCCTATCATCTTAACTTTAACCAACTTCAATTTGCATTGAATGGAGGTCATAGGCTACTGCAATACTTGAGGACTTGATGTTGCTTTGACTCAAACATTCCCAATATTACATAGATATAATGGAGAGCATAAGTGTAGGCTTGAACTAACTAGTCATGGCATTGCCACAATTGTGACCACTACATGTAGCAATCATTATAGACATCCTCAAGATAATATTCATCCTTAGAAGGCTTCTAATAATTTATCCTAAGGTAGGTCAAGTTCATCTTTTGTCTTATCACTCATGCAAAAAATATGTTGCCCATTGTTTCTTGATGGATGAAAAGGCTTTAGAAGTGTGATCTTGATCTTCTCCTTGTCAAAAAAGTTATTCATGGAGAAATAAGATTCTAACTAATCTAAGCAATTATCTATTGTATTTGCATTAACTTTACGTCCAAAGATAGGAATGTCTCAATTTACTTGAACCT
>VDFB02119018.1:0-34908 GCA_007258455.2 Sequoia sempervirens
GGTTAGTCACTCCATTGATTTCTTCTCGATCTGCACTAGTTAGAAATATGCCCAAATCTTCCACAAGTATAACATTTAACATTCCTTTTATTAATAGAGTTGTTTGACATATTTTTGCATTCAATTGACTTATGACCAAACTTATTGCAATTGAAACACTAACCAGAAAATGATGGATCACTTGATTTTATTTTACTTCTACATTGAGCAACCATATTACCAAATTTATTGCAAGAAAAAAAATATCCATCAAAATTTTGCGCATTAGGTTGTCTTACTAGATTCCTTTTTGCTTTGTTCATCAGATTACCTTGCCAAAAATTCCTTTGTCAAGATCTAGAACTTTCTCCTATCTCATATCCAAGACCTCGCTTGTCATTTCCATTCTTTTGTCCTTGAGTCAGCTCATCAAGCTTAACTGAGCTAATTTTAAACTTTTCTTTGTATTCATTTGTAGTAGTAAGTTTATTTATGAGAATAACAATCTATTTTTCAAGCTCTTCTTCATTGTTTGTGGATTGTTGTAGTTCAATCTCTAACTAAATGAATTCTCCATTAATTCTGCTACATTCATCAGATCTTTCTTTTAGGGACTGGGCAAGATTTTCCTCATTCTTCTTACTTTCGTCAATCTCCTTAGTCATCTTCATTGCCATAGAATCCATCTCATGCTTTAAGGTAGCATTGTCTCTAGAAATATTTTCACATTCTTCAATTATTTCCTTCAAGTTTTGATTTAGATGAACATCATCCATGCTTTTGCTTTCTTTCTGCTTAATTTGATCTTAGAGATCCTTTCTCTTCTCCCTAGACTTAACAATATGATCCTTCAACTTTTGAATGAATTTCTCATCATCCTTAAGATTTTCTCTCAATTCTTGGACTTCTTCTTTAGATTGATCAAGGTCATCAAGTGCCACCAAAAGCTGCTATTAAAGACTACCAGAGTCCATTACATTCCAAGATCCGCCTCAAGTTGTTAAAAATTTTCTGAGGAACTTAGATCTAATACCAATTGTTGGACTCAAGCAACACTGAGAGGGGGGTGAATCATTGTTGTGTAATTTTTAACTTTATTAATTTGTTCTCTCAAGTCCCTAAAACATTCAATCAAAAGAAAGATGCATGAACAAAGAACAATAAGCCACAACACCATAACACAAGGATTTTTATGTGGAAACCCTATAAGGGAAAAAATCATGGTGGAGATCAATCCACAATTTGAGTACTCAAAATATAAGTGTTAAATAAAAAATGGGGATGCACTTGCATTCAGGCACACTTCCTAGAGCTCACTGCTCAAAATCAGGAAGGCTCACTTCCTTACAAAAGATTTGGATTACAATAAAAGGAACTGAATTGAGAAAGTAGCATCTAAAAATTCCTAATTACAGTTTCGGTTAGGCTCATAGATCAGATTATGGACCTTTTGTTTGATCTACACAGTGACAAGTGAAAATCACTCAACTACTCTGATATTTGCACACACATCAACACATATCAAACACTCACACATGCACACCAAAATGAATTAACCAATCTCATATATATATATGCCACCAAGTATTTAATCGCTATATGTCGGCTTCAATAAAATAGAAAATATTTTCCAATTGTCGGCTCAAATCATGAACAACATTTAATGCGCATCCACCAAAGTCAGCCATAGCATAGTGAGGACCCAAACCAAAATCTCCAATACGAAAATACTTCAAATAATTTTGTCTTAAACATTTGCAACACCCAACATTCACTTAGTCGGCCTTCAAACATTGTTGAACGTAAAATCAAACGAATGGATCTCCTAACTCGTACACCACTTGATGCGACAACACAAAACTCAAGAATAAGACATTTCAGATACCCAAGGACCTTCCCAAAGATTCACAACCAAACTGATAAACTGGTAATGTAAACCACTTGACAAATTCAACTTCAGCTGGATACCCTATTCTTAACTCTATCCTTCGGTATGGTTAGATACTGAAGTGCGAACCAAATCAATGACTTAGGTTGCCATCAATGACAACACTAGAAGCCATATGCCAACACATAGAGTTGTGTGTAGCCCATGGAGGTCATGCTTAATTGTAGGATGGGGGTTTATATTGTATATGTGTTTGTGTTTGTGTGTATGTGTGTGCGAGTGAGTGTGTATGTTTATCAGTATCTATGTTTATTAATTTTTTTAATATGGCTATGTTAAAACAAAAGGGAATTAATTAAATTAAATTTAAAATAGTAATTATTTTAAACCATAATCTACATTGTGAAATCTATAATTTATAATGGAAGTTATGTGAAAAGATAAACATGATTATTATATGTATATATCTGTTTATAATTAGATATAAATATATATATTAGTAAATTGGATGAATGTTGGATTAAAATAATTATAATTTGTTAAATTTAAAAGATAGGTATATGAATATATTTATGTCGTTAGTTAATACTATTGATGCAATTAAACAAATGAATTATGTCTTTGATAATCTTGAGTTACTATTTGGGAAAATAGAGTTTATTTAATGGATTTAAGACTTTTGGTTGGAGGAATTTTAAATGTGGGAGTGATGTAATAAGGGGAGTTGGTTAAAATATTTTGGTGATGTAACTTAAGTTGTAGTGGATTATTTTTAAGGATTCTACAAGCATTGTCTTGATAATGTTTAGTTAAGTCATGTTTTTAATCTCTTATGATGGATGTGTAATTCCATGTTGTTTGTACTCTTCTTTTTGTTTTACTCTGCTTGTCGAGGATATTTTATGTTCATGTTTTAAGTACGTTGGGAACCTGCATTGTTTATGTTTCCCTCACTTGGTAGTTGGTTTTAGGACTCCAGAGGCAATGAGATAGAGTGATGTATGTTGAATATTTCTGTGGTTAGTCCCTTGTGGATTGTTGCTTATTTTTTGTATCGTGTTTTTATGGGTGTACCTAGTTTCATGGGTTCTTGCCTTGGATTATGGTTGAGCGAGAAGGTTATGCCTTGCACATGATTGTGAATTTTATGGTTTTAGTGCTTCATATGCTTCTGTACACTTATTCTTATTGTGTATTTTATGTGGGGCTAACTGGGAGAGTGGCTAATCATGGGCGCCGACACAAAAAGGGGTAGCCTAGATAACCCATGAATGAGTTGGTTAAACAAGTGAAAACCTAATAAAACACACTAGTAGGTTTGGGTAGTTAAACATTAACTTAAGATAAGTCAGATAGCTCATCCATGCCAATAGTGCTCTCACAGACTAAGGGTGGGCTGAGAAGGTCGTGGTCGGAAAGGTCTCTACCTCGTCCTCATGATAGGTTAGTGGTCCTACATGTGTCACCCTATGGGACCAACACCTAGTGAGGGGCAGTCAAGATAACCATAGATGGGGGTTGGCATCGGTAGAGAGGTAGCCAAGATAACCCATAATAGGGTTGTGTGATGGCACTCTCCCATAGTACCCCTTGCCATTATATTTTTTATGCCTCTGGAAGCAATCATCTTGTTGTAGTTGTTGATGTTTTTGATCCTTATGTTTTGGTTGTTTTTCTATGGTTTGGTATTGTAGTCGTCCATCTTGACTATCTTGGATCGTGGGTCTTTCTTGTCTACTCCTAACATAGGGGGTTGGGCCTTCGTGTCCACATCGTCGGGTTGAAAATGCTATGCACCCCATTGGGTTCCCTATCAGTGTTCGTGCAGTGCAGTGTTACATAGATACAGAGTGTTCCAGAGTTCACTATATAATCTAATGTATATTCTTTTTTTTTTCATGCTCATGTATTTGATGTACTACTCCCACACTGTGTTGGGAAATAGTGATCTAAACTTATGTTAAATATCGATATAATGTATTGGAAATAGATGTAATGTATAATTTTACCTTTGTATTCCTTATGTGATTAATGATCATGGTTGTCATCATTTTGATGTGTTGTATTTGTGGAAATATGCCCTTTTGTATTCTCATGATTATATTGTGTGTTATGGTTATTGAAATTGAGTTAATCTTGTGTATATTGAGTTATCACATATAATGCTTTTAATGATGAATTTCTAATGAATGTATAGTTTTATCATGATTAATAATGCATCTTGGAATTCATTTGTTATCAATTTGTTATGGGTTTAGGTTACGTAATGTCTTCACATTTACCCTAGAGGACATAGGTTGTTAGTGTATCTACTTAAATTGAATGTTGTGCATTGGAACTTAATGTACATTTCATATATGATGACTTTTTAAAAAAAAATGTGTGGTAATAGTTATCTTAGTTGTCCTTTGGGGTTCACGCGACGAGGCATTACAACTTGGTATCAGAGCCAAGTTTGCAAACACTAGGTTTTCTAAGTAGTTTGAGTCCATTAGGCAACCTTTCCATTTAACTCTTGATCTCACATGTTCCCCTCTAATGTTGTGCAAGAACATGCCTTAGGGTAGAGGTCATGGCCATGGAAGAGGCCAAGGTGGTGGCTATGGGGCCAACCACCAAAGTTCATCACCTTTGAGCTTCCATGGTTCAAAACGTGAGGAATGTCAAAGAGGTCATCGTTGTGGAAGAGGCTGAGGTGGTGGCCATGGGGCCAATTGCTAAAGCTCATCACCTTTGAGCTTCCATGGTTTAGAATGTGAGGAACATCAAAGTTCCTAAAACAATCCAGGAGGCGGTGGTCAAAACCCAAAGCAACTAGGTCTTGAAGGATGTTAGTTGTGACACCTACTTGAGGATATTCTAGGCCATTTAGGCCGTAGATCGGATGGGGAGAAATGAGTGGAAAGAGAAAGGGAGAGATCACTAATATGGGGGGAATTAGCAGCAGAGTAGGATGTAGTAGTGGTGGGTCACATGAGAGACTTGTTGAGAGCATGACCCCCCACATTTGATGGTTCTAGTGGGGTTCTAGAGGCAAAAACATGGCTGATCAATCTAGACTGATGCTTTGCTATGCATCCTTATGATAGTAATACTAGGGCTAGGTGCACCATCATGCACCTTAGAGGCTTCACATCCACTTGCTGGCGACTTGAAGATCAGAAATTGCATCTTGACATCAACATGGTGACTTGGGAGTGATTTATGGAGATATTTAGGGCCTATTTCCTTTCTAATCACTAGAGACATGTAGGGAAGATGAATTCCATGAGTTGAGACAAATGAAAATGTCCATGGAACAATATGAGTGCCACTTTAAGCAGCAGGATCATCATGGAAAAAATAGGCCCTTGCGGCAAAAAATTCAGGAAAAATCGAAAGTTAGCAACCTGACATAATTTTTAATAAGTTATCTATTATTTCAAAAATATGTAAGAATAGGACCTATAGAAAATTGAATGTAGTTTCTAAAACTACTAGGTTTATTTCAGTCATTTAAAACTATTTAGTGGAAATTTGAAATTTCAATGCAGTAATTTTCTAAATTTCAAGGAAAAAGGGCAGGGTGTTTGTCTCGACCAATTCAATGACAATAAAATTATAATAATTTTTGATAAGATTTTAGATCTAGTAGAGGACTCGTACCTGATGTGATGCATATTTTTTTGTAATTTTTTTCCAAGTTAATAATTAATTGCGAATTTTTTTATTACAATATTTAAAAAAATATAAAAGCTTGTATGTCTTAACCACGTTAATCTTGGTCAAAATTTCATGAAATTCAATTCTTATTTTTTAATCCTATTATTATGTGAAGTTACATAGAATGTGATGCTCTTGGTCTCAAAAAATGTGATAATTGCTTGGAAAGTTATAGTTGCTTTTTCAATCAACCTTATATCAATCGTGACTTTAGCTCATAATTCAATAGAAAAATGAATAAGACAATTATTTATTAAATTCAAAGTAAAGCATAATTTATATTACTAGAAAGCTGAGAATTTCCTTTAAAAACCCTTTTTGTTTCAACAATTTTGGGTAAAAAAAGTTGTCAGGCACATACCCTACACATACCCATAATATCGCCACTTTTTGGCCCATCATGATCCCCGACATACCCTTTTATGAGCTCAAATAGTATGCGGGAATCTGTAATGATGAGGCTATGCTAGTTCAACACTTTGTTAGGGGCTTAACGCCTAGATCAGTGGTGGAGTCTGATTCTTTGAGCCGAAGACGATGGAGGTAGCTATTGAAATGGCTTGTCTTGTAGAGAAAAACTTGGAAATGGATTTGGGAGGCCACATAGGTGTTCAAATTGGTAGTACACTAGCATCTGGTTTTAGTTCTCGAGGTGGGTAGCTTTAAGCTGCAGGCTCTTCCAGGAGTCATCATGCACTCTCCAAGGGAGGTCAGTAGTAGTAGCAATAGTCATATCCAAAACACAATAATTCTCAGTCTCAGAAGAGTGGTATATCTCAGGCTAGAAAGAATCAGAATTGGCAATGAGCTTGGCAGAACCATTTTGAGTAGCCTGCATAGAGTACATAGTCGACACCTAGTTGAGGCAACTTTCAATAGTCAAATACACTGACTGGTGGTAGAGGCTTTGGTTGGGGCATAGGTCATTTCTCCCAACAAGGAAATATTTCTAGACAATGTCCACAGAGGAACACTATGGGTTTTAGTCAAACACCAGCCGCTTCTGAACTGACAGTGGGCGATGTAGGCAGATCACACAGAGTTTTCATAGTGGTTGACAACCGTCAAGATGAACATCAGGGCACTATAGTTGAGACATTAGGTGTGCTGCATGGTACTAGTATTTCCATTCTCTTTGATTATGGAGTATTAGATTCATTTAAATCTCCTTCAATAGTTGAGTGTTATAGACTGGTGGCAACAAGGCAAGGCATTAAGTGGCAGGTCAAATTGGCCTATGGGGCAAAGGAAGTTGTTGATTTACTCATTCATGGTTGTAGTTTGAAAATTGTGTCACTTGTGACTATGGTGGACCTCTGAATCATACCTCTTGGGTCCTATGATGTTGTTTTAGTTATGGATTGGCTGAGTGCTCACCATGCTATAATTGATTATCGCCACAAGACGATACAATGTGTTGATGATATCGACAATGAGATTGAGATCGTTGGTATATAGAGGCCTATCTCGCTATGGATGATCTCAGCCATGCAATTGAAGAGGTGTTTCCATAAGGGTTTTCAGATGTTTGTTGTATCAGTCAATGATTTGGAATTGGGAGAGAGTCAAGAGGTGTCATTGGATGACTATCCTCTCCTTAAGGAATTCTCTGATGTTTTCTGAGTGAAATTCTAGGGATGCCACCAAAGCATGACATCGACTTTAGAATTGATCTTGTACTCAAAGATAAGCCTATATCTTGGGCTCCATACCAAATGAAAACACAGGAACTTTAGGAGCTCCATTTGCAATTGGAGGAGCTATTAGTAAAAGGTTTTATTCATCCTAGTGTTTCCCCTTGGGGAGCACCAGTGATATTCGTAAAGAAGAAGGATGGTTCACTCTGTTTGTGCATTGATTATAGACAACTTAAAAAAGTGATGGTGAAGAACCGGTATCCTTTGTTGAGAATTGAAGACCTGTTCGATCAGATAAAGGGGGCTCAGGTATTCTCCAAGATTTATCTTAAGTTGGGATACCATCAGTTGTAGATAATCGAAGCTGATATACACAAAACTGCATTTTGCACTCATTATGAGCATTATGAATTCACTGTTATGTCATTTGAGTTGACAAATACACCATCAGTTCTCATGAGTCTGATGAATGGAGTTTTCCAAACCTACTTGGATAGATTTTTTCTCATGTTTCTTGATTATATCTTGATCTAATCAAAAACAATGGAGGAGCAAAAGGAACATTTGAGATAGGTGTTGCAGTGCTTGAGGGATAATAAGTTGTATGCTAATCTAGAAAAGTGTGAGTTCTTCAAGATAGAAGTAAAATACTTTGGTCATGTCATCTCTGATGAAGTTATCATTGTGGATCCTTCAAATATCCAAGCCATCATTGATTGAGTGACACCCACGAATGTTCCTGAGATTCATAGTTTTATGGGTTTAGCAGGCTATTATCGACGGTTCATTCAAAGCTTTTCAAGGATTGCACATCCCATCACTTCTCTTCAAAGGAAAGGGAAGAAATTCATTTGGTGATAGCAATGCCAGTTATCTTTCCAAACCCTTGAGGAAAAGTTGACCAGTGCATCAACCTAGTAGTTTCTGACCCTACTAGGGATTTCGTAGTTTGTACAGATGCTTCCTTGGAAGGTTTAGCATCCATTTTGATGCAAGAAGGTTGTGTGATTGCATATGAGTCCCACAAGCTCAAGGACCATGAGCTGAATTACCCCACACATGATTTTTAATTAGCCACAGTTGTTCATGCCCTTGTGAGATGGAGGCACTTCTTATTGGGACATCGGTTTGAGCTACATAGTGATCATTGCAACTTGCAGTATATTTTTATGCAACCGAACCTAAATTCTAGAAAGAGTAGATGGATGGAATTTCTTTGTGAATATTATTTTGAGGTTAAGTACATCCAAGGCAAGGAAAATGTAGTGGAAGATGCTTTGAGTCAATGAAGACATGAGATATCTATAGTGACTCTTGAGGTGGATTTGAGGAGCCAGATCCTCATAGCACTTCCCACAGATAGCTAGTATCTGGAAGTGAAGACTGAAATTGAGTTAGATAGAGTTTTGGAGGGAAAATTTGTAGGTTACTCATTGGAATCAGATGGTCTTTTGCAGTATTTAGGTCGCATGTATGTACCTCTTGTAGAGGGTCTTTGCACCCTAATTATGACTGAGGTGCATCGAGATCCCTATTCTACTCATCTGGGAGTTAAGAATATGTATGCGGACCTTTTTTCACTGTATTTTTGGGTTGGCATGAAGAGGGATATTGCAGACTTTGTTGTGAGATGTTTGGAATGTTAGAGAGTTAAGGTAGAACACCAACATCTCGCTAGCCTCCTACAACCTCATCTCGTCCTAGAGTGGAAATGGGATATTATATTAGTACAATTTATTGTTGGGTTTCCTATGACTTTTGGCCAACATGATGCTATCATGGTCATTGTTGATAGGTTGACCAAGGTGGCACACTTCTCCCCCATCTGATAATCTTACACTACTTCTTCGATAGCCAGAATATTCATGGAAGACATTGTTTGACTGCATGAAATTCCATGAAGGATTATTTCCTATAGAGATCCGGTGTTCACTTCTTCATTGTGGACATCCTTGTATCATGCCTTAAGGACCTAGCTGAAATTCAGTTCTACATACCATCTGGAAATAGATGGTCAGACTAAGAGGGTCATCTAGGTTCTTGAGGACATGCTCCATATGGACATGATGGATCAATAGTCACGTTGGGAGGACTACTTACATTTGGTGGAGTTTTCCTACAACAACAGATATCATAGCTTGATTGGTATGACTCCATTTCAGGCATTATATGGTTTTCCTTGTTAGACCCCCTTGAGTTGGAACCATCTTGAGGATAGAGTTCTCCTTGGACCCAAAATGCTTCAGGATATGGAGCAACAGGTTACTCACATCAAAGAGTATTTAGTAGTAGCTTAGGACAAGAAAAATAAGTACACCAGTGTGCATAGGGTTGACCATTTGTTTTTTGTTGGTGATCGAGTCTTCTTGCGAGTGCGACTGTGAAAGAGTCCAATCCGTTATGGGAAAGGCTCTAAGCTCGCTAGTCGTTTTGTGGGACCATTTTAAGTTTTGGAGAGAATTGGCCCTGTTTCTTATTGCCTAGCATTATTGCCCAGTCTATCGTGCCTACAAGATGTGTTTAATGTTTCTATACTTAGGCCTTATTATCTAGATGTTTCTCACGTACTTGATTGGAATGCATTATAGGTCAAGGACAAGTAGCTGGCACTTGAGCCCATGGCCATTCTACAGCACAAGAGACTCACTCTCAGGTGCAGAGAAATTGAACAAGTGTGTTTCCAATGGGACCCTAATGATGATACTTCAGCGACATGGGAGGATACATCTCGCATTAGAGAGGCTTTTCCTTATTTGTTCACTAGCTTACATGAGTAAGTCGAGATCTAGGGGAGAGGATGTAATACCCTCGTGTAGTTGTTACTTTTTTGGTACTCTTTTATGTTATGTTGTGGACTTGAGACCTGGATGGTGATTGTTTCACCAGTTGGACTTTTGTGGATTTGTAGTTTAGTTGTTTGGATGTTCATGATATTTTTTTTATGATGATTGATGACATAATGATATGTGTTGTTCATTTTTATCTGGTTATGTTATTATTCTCATGTGGCACTATGTTGTGATGTTATAGTTTAATGTTTAGTTATGGACATGATGATGTGTGTTCAAGTTGAGTCTTGGTGAAAGGATAGTGTAGCATTGCTTGTTCGTGAGTGCCCTGCTATGTTGTGACTACCTTTCACGGTGTGCTTGTAATTGGAGATTTATATGTTACTTGACATTGGTTTGATGTAGGATGCAGGTACTGGACACTAACTCCACCTACATCATCAGGTCTAAGTGTGTCCCACAATCCCAACGGGTATGTAGTTGAAAACATAGTTGATAAGAAAGTCCTCGTCTAAATCTATCACCCTGTCGTTGTGTCTAACGGTGTCATTCATCTATGACCCTGTCACCGTTATGGTATTGTCCCGTTTGGTGTCATTTATTTTAATCATTTATTTAACATTGTTTTAATTTAATGTTATTGTTGTTGTTCTTGGGGTGTTAAGTTTATTGTCGTTCAAGTATTTGGTTAAGTTAACAATGATCCTAAGTTGATGTTTCAAATTTAAATTATTAAATTTGGAGTATTAACTTAGTAAATGAATGTTGTTAGTTATTCGTTATTAGACTAATTTTTGGATTTAATGATTATATGATTTGATAATATAGATATGTGTACTTTTGTTAATGAAAAATATTTTAATGGCAAAGTCTTCCATTGTTCCTCTACTACTAATTATTTTAATGGCATCCATTTATTAATAAAAGGAAAAGGATTATTATTATTATTATTTTTGATACGTAAGGATTAGATATTTTATTAATAATAAAAGCTTCCATACAATACCTCTACTACGCAGGAATTCATCACCAAACCAGAAGCCATAAACTTGACCCATACCTCTCTCTACCCAAGAAATTCACAGAATTCAATCAAAATTGGCTATGACCAAGCCACAAACAAAAACCTAGAGGCTAAACTACTATCCAATGAGAAAAATTTTAAACAAAAAGAGGTTGAGCCTTAAAGAAACCCATTCAATTTTACAAATGTGTCAAAATCAACCACCTAGTCCAAACCTTTCTCCACCACCAACCTTAGTTTCCTTTTCAGGAATTCCATTGCCACAACCAAGACCATCCAATGATGCATAAGCTCAGCCCCTTTCAAATCCAGAAGGAAAGGGAAGAATTTCACCGCATCGTCTATTTTCCAAAGTAGCTCCAAATTTGAAGGATGCAGAATCCCTTTGCCAACAAATGTCGCTTTAATAGTCTCCTCTAAACCACCCAACAAATCTTCATGAAATAGGCGCACGAGCAATTCTTTGGCCTCCACCTTAGACACTTCAACGTCCAACAACACAGCCAAAAAATGTGAAGAAGTGTATGCATTTTCCCATGCATACTCCTTTCTAACCAGATGACCTTTCCCTAACACCATTTTTATAGTGACAAAGACTAGAGGGTCACTATTGAGCAGAATATGCTTAAGCCTTTCATCGGTGATTTCCCTAAAGTTGGCTTGCCTCTCCGTCACCAGAAAAGAATAGGGGTGTCTACACAAAATGATTCTAGCCCCTCCATAGACATAGAAATTATAAAGTTGGAGTGGCTCAACTTTTCCATCTTCGAAACCACCATAAGCCAACCTTCGTTTGCCAAGACACTACCAACAAAGACACCGAAAAAAACTCTTCAAACCACACACAAACAAGCTATTGACTCCAACATCCATTAATAATGCCCATGGAAAATAGGCCAAGCTCACATCACATGAGTGAAGAATTATGGCAATGCAAGGAAATTTGTCCTTGCATGAGAATTCCATCCTCCAAATTTGATCTTAAACCATGAGCTTACCTGGAAATCATGATTGCCTACCAGCTAACCACTATGCATGAATTCTCTGTAATCAACATACCCTGAAGCCATCACCACATGTCAAAACAACACTTCCCATTACATCAATGACAACTGAACCATTGAATGCTCCATGTAGAAGCTGAGTCATGCCCCTCCAAAGACCCTTCGCCAGTGTGGAGGGGCGCCCGCCCAACCACCCACTATTATTATTATTATTATTATTAAAGTTATTTTAATTTTTATTGCTAATAATAATGTTATTTTAATAAGTTACTTATTTGGAATTTAAAATGAATTTAGAGATAAGAAAATTAAAACGTAAAAAGTAATTTAAAAAGTTAGTAAAAAGAGGTTTAAATTGGAAAGATTTTGCATGCATGGGAATGCACTATTTTGAACTAGAAAATGATGGAAACTTTCCATTTTATGGATTTTTACGTTTTGTTATTTGATTTTTATCTTCAAAAAGATAAACAATTTCCTTAATTTTTAAATAAAAAGGAGAGAAGGGGATTTTTGAGAAAAAAAATCAATTTTAATTTTGGGGGGCTTTTAACAAAAAAATGGGTTGTGCAAAAGAAAATTATTCTTTCTGTCTCTAAAAAAGAATATATAGATTTTAATTTGGGAATTTTAGGAGAACAAAAGAAAAAATTATTTGCAATTTGTGTTGGCTTGCTGGGTAATATTTCTTTGTTGAAAGTTTTAAGCAAAGAATACAACTTTGTGAATCGGAGGAGTGGAAATTCTGAAGAATGGGAGATGGACTTGAGCTACATTAGAGTGAATCAATTTAGCTTATCTCCTTCATTTGCAATCGATGTCTTCTTTCCAGGTTTGGTCTTGTTGTATTTATGATATTTGATTTTATCTTTACTTCCAGCCGAATTGCTTGGCCTTCAAGTGGATTTCTCCCTGTTGATATTGATTTCAACCAACTCTGTATTATGGTTGTATTCCTTTGTATTTGAGAACTTTCCAGGTATTAGCTTAATCTTGCATGATTTGCTTCCATGGCATCCTTTTTAGAAAATACTAGAGGTCTATTTCGATGGGGCAATGTTGATCATTAAGTGTGATGATTTTTGTTTTGTTCTTAATTTCTCCTGACACAATTCTTGGTATCTTCATCTTGTCGGTCCTTAGGTGCATCCTGTTGGGTCCCGTCCAATGCTGCTAAAGAAGAGTCAATCCTTGCAATTAGTATGTAGGTATAATATTTCTATGAAAACTTTAAAAAAATAACATGTAATATCTCTATTCTAACCGCCCCTAGATGATTAAGTAAATAGAGGTCTTTTGATCAATGTATTTAATTATGATTTAAACTGAAATTCTATTGCGATCAATGTATTTAATTATCTCTGTGTGAGTGAGTGTGTATGTTTCTCATATCTATGTTTATTAAATTTTTAATATGGTTGTGTTAAAACAACAGGAAGTAATTAAATTAAATTTAAAATAGTAAATATTTTAAAACATAATTTACATTGTGAAATCTATAATTTATAATGGAAGTCATGTGAAAAGATAAACATGATTATTATATGTATATATCTGTTTATAATTATATATAAATATATATATTAATAAATTGGATGAATGTTGGATCAAAATAATTATAATTTGTTAAATTTAAAAGATGGGTATATGAATATATTTGTGTAGTTAGTTAATACTATTGATGCAATTAAACAAAGGAACTATGCCTTTGATAATCTTGAGTTACTAGTTGGGAAAATAGAGTTTATTTAATGGATTTAAGACTTTTGGTTGGAGGAATTTTAAATGTGGGAGTGATGTAATAAGGGGAGTTGGTTAATATATTTTGGTGATGTAACTTAAGTTGTAGTGGATTATTTTTAAGGATTCTGAAAGCATTGTCTTGATAATGTTTAGTTAAGTCATGTGATTAATCTCTTATGATGGATGTGGTGATTCCATGTTATTTTTACTCTTCTTTTTGTTTTACTCTGCTTGTTGAGGAGATTTTATGTTTGTTCATGTTTTGAGTACATGTTGGGAACCTACATTGTTTATGCTACACTTGATTGGTAGTTGATTTTAGGCTTCCAGAGGTAGTGAGATAGAGTGATGTATGTTGAATATTTCTGTGGTTAGTCCCTTGTGGATTTTTGGTTTTTTTTTTATCATGTTTTTATGGGTGTACCTAGTTTCATGGGTACTTGCCTTGGATTATGGTTGAGAGAGAAGGTTATGCCTCACACATGATTGTGACTTTTGTGGTTTTAGTGCTTCATATGCTTCTTTACACCCATTCTTGTTGTGTAATTTGTGTGGGGCTAACTGGGAGAGTGGATCATCATGGGGGCCATCACACAAAGGGGAAGTCTAGATAACCCATGAACGAGTTCATTAAACAAGCGTAAACCTAATAAAACACACTAGTGGGTTTGGGTAGGTAAACATTAACTTAAGATAAGTCAGATACATCATCCATGCCATTAGTGCTCTCATAGACTAAGGGTGGGTTGAGAAGGTTGTGCTCGGCAAGGTCGCTACCTCGTCCTCACAAGAGGTTAGTGGTCCCAAACATGTCACCCTATGGGGCCAACACCCAATGACAAGAAACCAGGATAATCATAGATGGGGGTTAGCATCGGTAGAGAGGTAGCCAAGATAACTCATAATAGGGTCGTGCGATGACACTCTCCCATAGTACCCCTTGCCATTATCTTTTGCATGTCTCTAGAAGCATGCATCTTGTTGTAGTCATTAATGTTGTTGACCATTATGTTCTGGTTGTTTTTTTGTGGTTTGGTCTTGTGTTTGTCGTATCTTGACTATCTTGGATCATGGATCTTCTTGTCTACTCCTAGCACAGGGGGTTGGCCCTTCTGGTCCACATAGTCAGGTGGAACATGCTACACACCCCGTTGGGTTCCCTATCAGCATTTGTACAGTGTAGTGTTACATAGATGTAGAGTGTTCCAAAGTTGACTATATAATCTGATGTATATTCTTTATTTCTATCATGCTCATGTATTTGATTTATTACTCCCACATTGTGTTGGGAAATGGTGATCTAAAATTATGCTAATGGTCGATGTAATATATAATTATACTTTTGTATTCCTTATGTGATTAATGATCATGGATGTTGTCATTTTGATGTGTTGTATCTATGGAAATATGCCCCTTTGTATTCTCGTGATTATATTATTTGTTATGGTTATTGAAATTGATTTAATCTTGATTATATTGAGTTATCACATATGAATTCTTTTAATGATGAATTTATAATGAATGTATGGTTTTGTCATGATTAATAATGCATCTTGGAATTCATTTTTTATCAATTTGTTATGGGTTTAGGTTACGTAATGTCTTCACGTGTACCCCAGAGGACATAGGTTGTTAGTGTATCTAATTAAATTGAGGGTAGTGCATTAGACCTTAATGTACATTTCATATATGATGACTTTAAAAAAAAAATTGTGTGGTAATAGGTATCTTAGTTTTCCTTTGGGTTTTGCATGATAGGGCATTACATTACACATCCTCCACTCACCATACTTCTTTGGTGCTAGTACTATGAGTACTACATATGGGTCCAAACTCTCCCTAACCAAACCCTTCTTCAATAGTTCTTACACTTTCTAGTTCAATTCTTAATTTTCTATTGGTGTGATTGTATGTGCCACAATGTTATAAAAATGAACCCATAGTATTAGATCCATGCGGTGATATATACTCCTTTTTGGTAATAATCCATTTGAGATATTATATAATATGGTGTCTTTATACTCTATCAATAGTTCTTAAATTTTATTTAGTAATTTTATCAACCATTTCATTGGATACTAGATGATCTATACTACCAGTATCAATAGTGAATTTACAACATTTACTTTTAGTTTTTCATATCATTCTAAAAAAGTTCTTCATTTGTACTAGTTCTTATAGATCTATAGTATCTATTCTCAACAAAGATCTCCTCATAAATGATTAACCCTTCTCTTGTTCTTCCATTGGGTTTTATGTTTCTTCATATACATATGTAGCTCTTGTGCTACCTTTAGATCTCTTCCTAGTATTCCCCTGGTCTTGGTATCATTCAGATTCTCAATATCCTTCTCCTCTTGTGCACTTGAAACAAGTTCCATCAAAATATCTTCCATTATTTATACCATATCTTCCTTTTGCCTCTTTGGCATCTCCCTCTATTTATTATCTACTTTTTTATTACCCATTAGTATCATTAACAATTATCACTTAATTAATTATTTACATTATTATCATCCATTATTAATCATTTAATTAAATATTTATTTATTAGTTAATTAATGATCTAATAATCCATTTAATGAATTAATAAATTCTTAATTATCTTGTCATATGTTAACTCCATGAAGTTAGTAACTTTTTCATCTAATTATCCATTTAAAATAAAATCACTAGTATCCTCTCATGAGTTTCAAATAATAATTTTCCTCAATAATTTAAGTCACTCTTCTACCTCATTGAGCTAACTCCATAATCAATTAAGTTAATTACCGATCCTTGATCAAATTTCTATTATTTATTTGATCTTTTAAAAATCTATAAATTCCTCTTTTCACATCATTATGCAAAATAATTTTATCAATTTTATCATTCAAGAAATATTAATGTCATGTTTTTGAGTTGAGCAACCACACATTTTGATCACTTGGAGAAAATTTGTTTGAATACAATGGAGTCTACGATAAATTTAATTTGAATGTTATGTGGTTCTTTATTTGAAATTTATTTTGTGTTATATGTAGTAGTTTAGAACATGAAGCTTCTTCATTTGCATTTTTTTTCTAGATTATTTTCTAATATACTACTTACATTTTGTTGAACCTAAAATGAATATAGTTGCACTTCATGTAATATTTATGGTTGTTATTTTTGTTGGCTTAATCTTGTAGGTTCTTTCTCCTTTTAGGTGGTTTGGATGATTAATTTTTTTGGGAACCTTCTGGTGTGAAATGAACATTGCAATTACATTTGGGGAGGCCAACAAATAAAATTTGATATATAATTTACTATATTTTGGTTACATTTTTTTAAAGGTGTAGAAAAATCTTGACTCTACAAATCTATACAACCATATGAAACCCCTAACACCATACAATTTATGTTATACTCCTTCGAAAGTCTAGATGACTTGATAGTTTTCAAAATGTGCACTATTTTTATGTGCACACACTAGTTTTAGATATAAACACACTTTTAGAATATATACATGTTTTTTTATTTGAACATATATTCAATTTTTAGGGGTATACATAATACATAGGCATATACATAACATCAATTTTTGGGCATATACATAGTGGTTTATTCATTCATAGTTTCATATACACACTAATTAGGGTTACTTGCAACCCCATGATATTTACATAGCTAGTCTCACAATATATATAGTCCAAGAATATACATTTTGTCTATAGATATGCATAATGAATAGGGATAATTATTTTATGGATATACATAGTGATTAGGTTTAGAGTATCTATAGATATAAATACCAAGGAAATCATATACACACAAAAATAGTCATGTAGCATATACATACAATCAAAAGTGTACATATACAATCATAATATATAGCATGTGGTCCTTTCCTTATAAAAGGGGCTTAGCTTTAACACCCATCCCCTCTTAAAACTTAGTTCCCATACACTGACCTCATAGTGATAGTCAATAAATAACCTATAGGGGGTTAAATACCTATCCCTTCTCCCTTTGATTTTTCCAATGACACAAACTTGATTGAAATGGTCATAATGTTTTGTTACTAATCATTTTTTTTTTTAATATTTATAGGCATTGGAAATAAGGCTCTACATAGACTAGGTATTTTTTCTAGAATATAAATCAAAAGTTAGATATAGCCATTTGAAACTCATCATTTATGTCTAAAAATGAAAACATTCATAAGTTTTACATACAGAGTCCCTTTTCTATCATTTGAAAAAAAAGTTATCAAAAAATCATAAGCAATCTATTGGCGCTATTTACTTTTCCTTTAGACTATCTTATTCTATATTTTATGGCTAACCTTTTCAATGCAATGTCTCTAGTGGGTCAAAGAATAAACCTTGAAACTACTAACTTGTGATTTTGTAGAATGATTTATAGAAGACATTTATTATAGATGTGTCTCTCATGTCAAAGAAAAAGTTTAAAACTACTGATTTATGATTTTATAGGATGATTTATAGAAAACATTGTTTATAGTCTTTTATCCAATTTTTGTATGCTTTGTATTCTTTTCATGTTTTCTCATATAGAAATTGAGATTAAATTTTACCTTCAAATTTATATTTGAATTAATCAATTTATGGGTTTGTTAATCCTGAAGATGCAAGGTATGTATTCTCTTCTCTCTCTCACATGCATGATCTTGAGAAACAAACAAAAAAACTTCTTTCCATGTTTCCTTGTAGGAGGACTACCTTATATTTAATCACCAGTGAGATGACCTCAAATCTAGGATTCTAGTGGAGTATAAAGATTGAGGAGTGAATCAAAAGACATGCCTCTTGCAAGTTAATTTTTTTCATTTAGTTTAAGTCCCCAAGAACTTTATACATTGGGAAAATAAAGGCTAAGAGTGTATTACCCTCTCCTCTTGATTTCTTGGCATCTTTGACTTTCATTTTCACATATTAAGCCTCATTACTCTTGAGTTATATCAAGGATGCTCTTAGAATCTTATATAGCCTAGATAAATACCATTAGTCATCTTTCCTTATGGTGCATCAAATACTAGTTAGGTCTAAAAATCTACTCACACTAGATAATTTTAAAGTGATAAGATAGAGATAACTTTGAGTAATTCTTTGGGTAAGAGCAATAAGATAAGTCCACAAAATGTGTAAATTTTTTCCTTAGGAAAAAAAAGGAAATCGGCTTTGCAAAAAATGAGATCCTACTTTTCAATAAATGGGATCCTGAGCCTAAATTCTAAATGGGATCCCGTTTTTCAAAAATCGGGATCCTTTTTATTAATGGGTCCCAAATCGGCATTCGAGAAATGGGATCCCAATCTTTACAAAATAGGATCCCATTTTTAAGTGGAATTTATTTTTAAAAATAAATGAAACTCATTCATTTTGAAGGTGCATGGGATCTTGATTTCACACAATGGGCATTGACCTCCAAATAAGCCTCCACCCCCATTTTTTTTCTTTTTCGTGTTTTTTTGAAAATTTTAACATAATAATAGATTTTCGTATGTTTTTTTTCAATTTATTTAGCTTTTTATATATTTTTATTTACCTGTAATAGAAGAAATGTTGGTTCGTAGAAGAAGAAAAAATGAAATGAAACCCTCAAGATATTGAATAGAAATAAAAAATCAACCTTAAATTGTATCCTACGAAAAAGACTTATCTTTTGAAACCTAAATTGTTCAATCAAACAAAAAAAATCGCATTTGAAAACCTATATTGAAAGGAAATAAAAAAAATTGCATTTCAAAACCCTAAATTGATAGGAAACAAAAAAAATTGCATTTGAAAACCCTAAATTGAAATGAAATAAAAAATTGCATTTCAAAACCCTAATTATTTTTTGAAACCCTAAATTGAAATCAAATAAAAATTGCATTTGAAAACCCTAAATTGAAATGAAAGAAAAAAAAATCATTGAAAACCCTAATTGCTTCTTGAAACCCTAAATTGAAATATTCAAACAAAAAAAATGCATTTGGAAACCCTAAATTGAAATCAAATAAAAAATTTTACATTTGAAAACATTTATTTCAAGCTCAAGAATATTTGATAATGAAATTTAAATTCATTTTCATTGCTTAAATGTTTTAAATTTCATTTGCATTGTATGGAGACATGTAGGCATGTTTATGGAAAAAATTATTCAATAGATTTAGGTTGATACATAGTAAATTAGGGTCCTTGATATCGACAATGAAATAGGATTTGATAAATATTATACATTTAAATGTGTACTCATTAAGTTAGGGAGATGTTTCAAGAGACACAATCAATTAAACATTATGAAAATAGATATAATTAGATTAGAAAACAATATATGTTAAACTTTACTTGTGGGACTAGTGGATCGTTAGAATTGATATAAATTGTGTGTTTGCAGATTATGCTCAATTATGTGTTTCTATTATAAATTATGCTTAATTGAGTTAATAATATGGGCCTTATGCATCTATTATTATTCATACTATCTTACAACATGATACTATGCCATAATATGTTACAATTTAAACCATGATTGTTAAAAATTGAGTAAATAGTTAAATTTCCTCACTAGAAGAGTAGAGATCCCAACATAATTTTATGATCACTTATATACTTATATGGTAGTGATATATATATTCTATTTTTATGGATCTTCAACGAGAAATCATATGTGTTAAGCCTAGGATCAAACCCATGTTTGCAAGGTACCTAGCTAGAGGATTATAAGAATTAGGCAATAATTATATGGGAAAATACCTCCATCATAGAAGTAATCTAAGGAAATAGTCAGTCTATTCATAAAATAAAAAATATTCATAAACTAATGTTCTTGCATATGTGATGAATAAAAAATATTTACTCCCTTACTTTTCATCCTATTACCCTAAACCCTAAACTGATGTCTTAAGGGGTCCTAATATGATATTTCTTAAGGGGATCAAAGAGGTTCTCAAAATTTGGTGAAGTTTCCCAAGGAAATCAAATTTAACAATAATAAGAGCGTGCAAGATTATAACATGAATGGATTTCATGAGAGGTTGGTTAGTTGGAACAAGAACTATCTCAATCAATAGTTCCACAAGAGAATGTTGTTCACTAACTTGCAAGTCCATTATTCCAAGGGCCACCCAAACTTTACCCTAAATCCTAAACCCTAAACCCTAAACCCTAAAATCTAAACTCTAAACCCTAAAGCATTCATTTTGTCCTAGGACCTTAAAATGAAATTTTTTTCCTTGGGAAAATCTACCAAATTTTACTCCCTTAAGCCATGTCATTTTGTCCTAGGACCTTACTACATAGATCCCATTAAGCCATCCTATTACCCTAAACCCTAAATTGATGTCTTAAGGGTTCCTAATATGGCATTTCTTAAGGGGATCGAAGAAGTTCTCAAAATTTGGTGAAGTTTCCTAAGGAAACCAAATTTAACAATAATAAGATCATGCAAGATTATAATATGAATGAGATTTCATGAGAGGTTGGTTAGTTGAAACAAGATCTATCTCAATCAATTACTCCACAAGAAAATGTTGTTCACTAACTTGCAATTCTATTATTCCAAGGGACACCCAAACTTCACCCTAAAGCATTAATTTTTTCCTAGGGCCTTAAAATGAAATTTGGTTGCCTTGGGAAACTCCACCAAATTCTAATCCTTAAGCCATGTCATTTTGTCCTAGGACCTTACTACATAGATCCCCTTAAGCCATTGTATTACCCTAAACCATAAACTGATGTCTTAAGGGGTCCTAATATGACATTTCTTAAGGGGATCAAAGAAGTTCTCAAAATTTGGTGAAGTTTCCCAAGGAAATCAAATTTAACAATAATAAGATCATGCAAGATTATAATATGAATTGCGATTTCATGAGAGGTTGGTCAGCTGAAATAAGAGCTATCTCAATCAACTATTCCACAAGAAAATGTTGTTCACTAACTTGCAAGTCCATTATTCCAAGGGCCACCCAAACTTCACCCTAAACCCTAAAGCATTAATTTTTTCCTAGGACCTTAAAATGAATTTTAGTTGCCTTGGGAAACTCCACCAAATTTTATTCCCTCAAGCCATGTCATTTTTTCCGAGGACCTTACTACATAGATCCCCTTAAGCCATCCTATTATCCTAAACTCTAAACTCTAAACTCTAAACCCTAAACCCTAAAGCCATCATTTTGTCCTAAGACCTTAATGAAGTTTGGTTTCCTTGGGAAACTTCACCAAATTTTATTCACTTAAGAGATTTCATTTTGTCCTAGTACCTTACTACATAGATCCCCTTAATCCATCATATTATCCTAAACCCTAAACCTTAAACTCTAAACCATAAACCCTAAAGCATTAATTGTGTCATAGGACCTTAATGAAATTTGGTTGCCTTGGGAAACTTCACCAAATTTTATTCCCTTAAGCCATGTCATTTTTACCTAGGACCTTACTACATAGATCCCCTTAATCCATCATATTACCCTAAACCCTAAACTCTAAACTCTAAACCCTAAACCATAAAGCCATCATTTTTTTCCTAGGACCTTAATGAAATTTGGTTGCCTTGGGAAACTTCACCAAATTTTATTCACTTAAGAGATGTCATTTTGTCCTAGGACCTTACTGCATAGATCCCCTTAAGCCATCCTATTACCCTAAACCCTAAACTCTAAATTTTAAACCCTAAAGCATTCATTTTTTCCTATGACCTTAATGAAATTTGGTTTCCTTGGGAAACTTCACCAAATTTTATTCCCTTAAGCCATGTCATTTTGTATACATAGATCACCTTAAGCCATCCTGTATTAATACATAGATCCCCGTAAGTCATCCTATATTAATAGTTAATTGTTTTTTCATTCAAGTAACATGCCTTAGACATAAATGAGGCTTACACATTTTATCATTTGTATTCAATTAAGCCATTTATATTGAATGGTTTAAGGGTATTTCTTAAACATGTATCTTACATTTTGAAATTACAAATCTAATGTAGGTTCACTTATATCTTAGAGATCATGGATCTATTCAATAATATCTATAATTCACCTCCACACCCTCCATCTCCACCACCTTCACCTCCACCTCCACCACCTGAAACTGATGGTACTTGCTTGCAAGCATAGATCAATGCCAATGTTAGAACCATTCAAGATCAAATCAAAATTATTCAAAATGAAGAATGTATTGCACCACCTTTGAGGCTTTTTGCATCTAGGATGCAAAATGTTGTTCATGTTGTTGTGGCTATGGATGGGATCTTAGATGAGGATTGACAATGGATAGAGGAGAGGAGAAAGCCCGATTCTAAAAAGGAAAACACAAAGAAATGAAGAGATGTAGTAGAGAGCCACAACACTTTATAAATTAAGACAATGATCTTATAGTTATAAATTTATGAATTTGGTTCGATGCATATTTTGTGTGATGAATTTGTGAATTTGGTTGGATGGATATTTTTAGTGATGAATCTATGAATTTGGTTGGATAGATATTTTTAGTGATGAATTTATGAATTTGATTGGATGGAAATTTTTTACTGTTGAATTTATGAATAATAACTTATAATGATGAATTTATAATAGTATATTTATGACTATCTATTATCATGATTTCTCCTATTAGAAAAATGTAATGTATATATGTGTTAGACATAAATGAGCTTTTTGTGAATGTTTCAAGTTTATTTTTTAGTATGTACATGTATTAAAATTACATAGTTCTAGATCTTAAATTTTGAAATTTGTATGCACATGTTCAAGTTCAATCAATATATGTATGTGTATGTATATGTATGCACATCCTATTTAAACAAATTTGTATGTACATTTAAAATTTAACTATTTCTTGTAATTTTGTATAATTTAATGTAGGTGAACATGTACATATAGATATCATGGATCAATTTGACATTGATGATATCATTAATCTTCCACCTCCCCCTCCACCTCCTCCACCTCATATCCCACCTCCACCACTCACTGGATCAGATGAGGCTTGCTTGCAAGCACATATCAATGAACATGTGACATCCATTCAAAACCAAATCAATGCTATGCAAAATGAAGCATTGATTGCACCACATGTGAGATGTTTTGCATTTGTGATGCAAAAAATTGTTGATGCCATTAGGTCTATTGATTCTAACTTATATAGGCATCAAGGAGATAGAGAGGAGATGGGATGATTTTATGTAGATGGTCTCCCATATAAACAAATTTTAGACCTAAAAATAATAAAATCTCATCTAGCACCTTATTTTATCAACCCTAATACTCACCAACTACCCATTCCTACCACTAAATCTAGAATATCCATGTGGTGGTGTATACATCCACAAATGAGTGAACATTTTTGGGATCGATGGTAAATGGTATTTGATAATCCACCACACACTAATCTGGAGGTCCCATTATATTTTTTGAGGAAACTATATGTAGAGTTTGTTTTGGGGAAAAATCCCAATTATTTTGATTTTAAATCATTTCAGGGTGTTGGTGGTGGCATGCCACAATAGAGGTTAGGGGAAAGGGTTGATCCCCAATGCCCCATGCATGCACAAACCCTTGTTTCTCCTCTTGGTACTGCTATTCCTGCACCTGTGCATCAACATGCAGTGATATCCACATTAGGATCCCTGAGTACGCTCGTAGGATACCTTGATCAATATGCTTTTGTGATAGTGGATAGGGAGCCTAGAGATCATGATGAAGGAGGAAAATTCTATGGATTTGGTCCTAGTACCACTCCATGAGTGTCGACACCACATGTATGTACTAGTTGCTATCAACTATGCTATGGACTTGATTAGGCCACACCTAGTTCAGGTGGACATGGAGATTTTGTGGATCATCTAGTCACCTCAATTCATTCATAGAATTTCTTACTGTAGAGCATCACCTTAAGGACAGTGTGACATGGGTATAAATATGCATCTACATGTTGAATTTATAAGAATTTTAATGAACATATATATCAAAAGAAAATTGTAATACATTTTAACAATCAAACTGTTTGGGTAGATGACACTAACAATAGGGAAATCATTTGCACCTCGAGTATTTATTTCAACACCATTCAAAATCGGCAACCCTCATGGGGCATAATTTTGATTTGAAATTTTTTAATTATATATGAAATGATTTTTTAACTTGACTTTTTAATTTATAATTCAATCATGAACATATGTTTTAAATATTTATGTTGGTTTAGGGGACTCAATCAACATCCACGTTGATTCCACTCGAGGGGTTTTTGATTGCTCATCCACTGTCAAGTGTCTCAAATCAAGGGAAGGTACATTTATATTGTAAATTATTTAACTTACATTATTATAAATTTACAATTATGAAAATTTTGAATTCACTATATATCAAATGTGCATGTACACTTGTAAATATTATAAGTGAACTAAATTTCTATATGTATGTTTAGGTTGACATGACCATGAGAATGGGGATCAGATAAACATTAGATGTTGTGGCTACTCATGAGGCATTTAAATTTCAAGTTGTTTAAAAAGGTTTCTACACAAAATGTGCAAACTTGAATATATATTTTAACCTAATTCAAGTATACATGTTTTAAATTTGACCTTGTAAGACTTTGTTACTACCACTTTCTGCCCTAAATCAGTCATAGTTACACCTCAAGGAGATGCAGAGCAACCAAATATCATGGTAATTTTTTTTTTTTATTATATTTAAAGTCAATTCCAATTTATACATTGTGAGTAACTTTAATTAAATTTAAAATTGAATATATATATATATATGAGCTCATACATGTTAAATTATTTTTCTTTTATAGAATGAGGCACATCTTGTAGTTGAGCATGTACAAATAGGTCCTAGAATAGAGGGTGCACAACCACTTACAGTACAATTTAAATATGATAACTTATAAATTAAATTGAATTAAATCATTTTTAATTTTAGACTTTCATCTAATTTCAACTTTCTTTCTCTTGTATATGTAGATTGATTCAGAGCATTTATAGGTTGGTCCAGGTGCACTAGAGCATCTGAAGCTAGATACCATGTTAATTTAATTTTATTATGAATTATAAATTAAATTTTCATTAAATCATTTTTAATCATCTTACATCTGATTTCATCTTTCTCTTGTACAAAGTGGTTCAGGTCATCTGTGTAGTCCACATGGTGTGAAGAGGTCTCTTAATTATAGATTTGATATGAGTTAGACATGATTTCATGGGTTGTATTTCATTGTTTCATGGACTACATATTTGGTTTCTCATGGACTTAATATTTTGTTTCATGCCCACTTTATTTCATGGGTTGTACTCTTATGGACTTAATATATATTGGTTTCATGGACTTAAGCTATTGTAAATAATGGAATTTATTATTGTTTAATTTTAAATACAAATACGAAATTAATGTTGAAATTAATAGGACATTTTAATATTTGTACTTTTCAAATTTAGTGATCCATACATGATATACATGATATAATTAGTGATAATTAGTCAATGTTCACTTATTTAATTCATGTCCTAATAGGATGTCTTAAGGGGTCCTAATACACAGGTTATCTAATAAAATAAGAAAATAAATCATAATCTACAAACAAAAGCAATTTGTTTATATACCACAAAGGGTGAAATTTTAAGAAATAAACAATACCATACAAGATTAGAGAACAAAAGAATTAATAAATTCTATAAACTAAACATAAATACCAATCAAAATGCAATGAGTTTTTTCAAAAAATTGTTATATAAGTATACACCATATTTCCTAGTTCTAAATTACAACATAAAATTAAAGAACAATCATACAACTTAATTATCCAAAAATAGGCTAAAGTTTTGAAATTAAATCATGTACTCCCATATTTACTGATCATGCAAAGTGCTAGAGAAAACTTAAGAATAGAAAAGTCCTCTAGACCTCATGTTCCACTAAAAACTCTAATTTATAAGCTGCCAAAACAAATAAAAGAATCCAATAAAAATACTACACCCTTCGTCCTCTACGTCCACCCTTTCTTCTAGTGTTGTCTATTGGAATGGGAGTCACATCCTTTGTCAACAGAGACAACTAAGATAATCTACAAGTTCCAATGTAATTGGCATCATCCTAAACCAAATGATTTCAAAATACAAATCAAATAATAGTGAACATCTTCACCTATGGACGTCTTAAGGGGATGAAATTCTTTAAAGTACATGTCTCATATTTAATTGAAATTGATATAATTAACTTTGAATTTAGGATGGCTCATCATAACAATCACATTCCATACAATTTAAATAGTTTCAATGTTTATTTAATTCATGTCATAATAGGATGTCTTAAGGGGTCCTAATATGATGTCTTAAGGGGATCAAAGAAGAGTATAATTAAGTATAAATATTAAGTGATATAAATAAGTATTAGACTTTAGGGTGACTCATCATAAAAATGATATAATTAAGTATAATATTTAGGATATGTCCTAATACGACGTCTTAAGGGGATATCTTAAGGGGTCCTAATACAACATCTTAAGGGAATCAAATAAGAGTATAATTAAGTATAAATATTAAGTGATATAAACAAGTATTAGACTTTAGGGTGACTAGTCATAACAAATGATATAATTAAGTATAATATTTAGGATATGTCCTAATACGTCTTAAGGGGGTTTCTTAAGGGGTCCTAATACGATGTCCTAAGGGGATGAAAGAAGAGTATAATTAAGTATAATATTTAGGTTATGTCCTAATAGGACATCTTAAGGGGATGAAATACTTCAAAGCACATGTTTTATATTTAATTGCAATTGATATAATTGATTTAACAATAATATACATTATATTTAGTTATTATACAATCAAATTTAAAGTTTTAAAGTATGAAAACATGCACATTTAACAAACAAAATATATAGAATATTGATTTTGATGCATAAATGTACATAGAGTATAATTGTGTATGTACATGTATTTGTAATTTGTACAAAATGTTTAATTGTTTAAGTGTGTATGTACATATATATCAACTCAAAACAATTTTTACAAAATTTGTCTATGCCATCTCAAGAATATTTGAAACTTGTGTTTGGAATGTAGTAGGTCTTCATGTCACCTGACATCAAAATGGTACAAGCAATATCAATGAAATCATAAAAACATACATATTTTAATTTATATAAAACTATCTATATGTACACAACTCAAGCACCTTTATTTAAAAGTATTCCACACATGTGTGTAGGTTGAATTTGCATCTTCTCCTTTTTGTTTCAAAGTATGAGATCAATGTGATGATGGCTTAAGGATACAAAAAGGATAATAAATTAATTTTAACTATTAATGTATAAGCAATATCAATATATAATCAAAACATGTATTTAAATATAATTTAACTAATAATTACTTGTTTTTACCAAGTATTCCATGTTGTCTAGGTTGAATTTTCCTAGACTCTCCTTTTTGTGATGATGGCTTAAGGATCTATAAAAGGACAACTTAAATCAATTTCAACTAATAAACCACTTGAGAAATATCAAAACATGTATTTAATCTATTTAAAAGGACAATATAAAACTAAAACTATATTTACATGTATTTACTTATTCCATTGTACCATCTACATCCTCTCTTTTTTGCAACACATCTATGATTGTCTCATGCTCTTCCATAGAAATTGTCCATAGCTCTTTATTTTTAGGTCTTCCATGATACTAATCTATTTTTATATTTGTTGCCACCACCAAATGTGAGTAGTGTATAATCCTTTTATGTGTTTCATAATCTTCGAATGTAGGCAGACCATTCTTCCTTATCAAGTATTTTCATAGCCAAGTTCCAAAAACCACCACTGATCCTATCAGAAAACATGATAACTATCATCAAAGAAGTTCTCAAAATTTTCTTAAGGCACTACTAAATTTGACACCATTTTTCGATGGTCGTTCGTCGGTCGCTCAACAAATCTTTGTCAGAAGAGCAACAAAAAGGCGAAAATCTTTTCGTCATTTTTTTGTCGACAATCTGACGACGAATTAAACGTCAAACTAATGGAAAATAATTTTCAATCGACGGCATCATGAAATGCCTCGAACATTCATCAAAATATCGACGAAAACTTTGTGTATCCATCGACGAATTACACCTGAAGTTTGTCGCTAGTTCGATGAAATGGGAAAGCAATAGCTTCGAAACAACAACAGATGTTCATCACCATTTCGATGAAATGGGCAAGGAGTAGTGTCAAAACAACACCAAACGTTCATTGAATGTGTGATGAAATATTCAAGTAGTAGCGTCGAAACAACACCAAGAGTTTGTCGACTTTGCGACAAAATTAGCAAGGAGTAGCGTCGGAAGAACACCAAAAGTTTGTCGCAAGTGCGACGAAATGGGAAAGGAGTAGTGTTGTAGCAACACCGAAAGATCATTGAAATTGTGACGAAATGGGAAAGGAGTTACGATGAACTCTTCGTCGCAGCTATAGCAACTTCGCCGAGCCTTTTTGTTGATTCATCAGTGGTTTTCGTCGATGGTGGTCATCAAAATTGCGATGAAGCAGCAAATTTTTTTTTAAAAAAAATTATTCATGGAAATGTACCATTGCAGAGACTGACGACTGATCATACATACTGACTGCATATTGGTTTGATTCTTCAAACGATGCATTTCTTATATTGAAAAGTGCATTACCTTATTGAGCTTCTCTTTGTTTCAAGAATAGTTTAATATTCTCTACTTAATAGGGCCAACCACGTGATGTTGGAAGCTCATTTGGCCCTTCCCCCCCACCTCACATCACTCTCAATTCCCCATACCCAATCATATAACATTAATCATTCATTCATCCATTAATAACATATAACATTCATTCATTCATCCATTAATAACATATAACATTCATTCATCCATTAATAACATATAACATTCATTCATTAACATATAACATTCAATAATTAACATATTCACATTCATTCATTAACATATAATATTCATTCTTTCAGTTTTAACATATTATCAAAAATATGGTTGTCATGATATGATTACAATCACTTTTTTTTGGTTTCTTTTTGAATGCTACATAAAGCTAAAGTGGAGTATCATTTTCTAAATCAATATTTGTCCCCCCTTTAGTTGTTATACCCTTTGCTTGTGATCTTAATGTACGCATAGTTGTCTGCTCATGATGTGGACGCCACTTCAAGGGGGGATCTGCTGTAATAAGAAAGAAATGTTAAACTGATATGTTTTATTATTATTGTTACAAGTATTTCATTAATTAAAAGAGCATTAGAGTGGTTCTCTTTACCTGATGGGTCCACATCATGTTCCTGAACTTTTGTTATAGACTCATGCTCAACATGTTGAACACCCTCTAAATCCTGATCTGTAGTTGAAACACGAAAGGTTACATTAATTAATACACCAATTGAAATTAAATATGTTTAAGAGAACATGAGGTGGTCCTCTTTACCTGATGGGGCCACATCATGTTCCTGATCTTCTCTAGCCTGATCATGCTCAATATGTTGATCACGCTCTACATGCTCTAAAGTTGAAACATGAAAGGTTACATTAATTAATACACCAATTGCAATTAAATATGTTTAAAAGAACTTTAGAGTGGTCCTCTTTGCGATGGGGCCACATCATATTCCTAATCTTCTCTGCTTTGATCGCTCAACATGTGATCCGCTCACTCTAAAGTATCGGGATGCACACCATGACCTTCATCGCACATTACGCTCCACCCTCACGGTACGCATTCCAATGTCATGCTCACGATTATCATTGCTTGAATGTTTTAAAACAAAATAGGCATGTTGCTATGGTGGAAATTAATATTGAATAGATTGAACAAGTATTCAATTTTAAATAAAACTTTATTGAGTTTATTTACCAGCGTGTCGGATCACGATGGAAGATTGTGTTTGCCTAGTCAAGAGACTTCGTGAAGCGTTAAAATGGCTCCATAACATAGCTGGAAAGCAATCTTAGGTCCTCTTACGTAGAACTGTTGAATTGAGCCCCACCATTTTCTGCGGAAGATCATGAATTTTTCTTCTATGGTGTGATAAAACCAAAATTGTTTTGTTGCTATAATTTGGGCCTTGTGGCTGTTTTATTTGATGCCTTACAATTAGATGCGGCCTAATTTCATACCATAACTTTCCACTAGAGCCAGTTTATTGTTGCTTTCGTGCTTTTCTAGTCTTTCCTTTGTTTCCTTGATGTCGAGAGGGAAGCCTATGAAAATTTTTGAAATACATTAGATTATGTAAAAGAAAAGTGAAATCAGTATATAATTACATTGTTGATAGTATCACACATAGCATACTACTTTTTAAAAATTAATGGCATTTCCATAGCATCTGAGACATTGAGAGCATATAAAATCTGAGGAGTTCAATCCATGAATTATAGAAATAGATTTTGTTGGTTATATTCATGTCGCTGATTACATTGCACAAAACATACTACAACTATATAAATATCAGATGGTGACAATTGTCTATGCTACCACATTTTTCATACATGTCTACCAAAGCATTTTATCAAACAGTTCACTGCCTTGCTGCTATGGCTAAAAGCCTAAAATAGGTGCTTTCAAACAAGCTATGGATGCTTGGAAAAAATGTATCAAAGCATAATAGTAAGCAATAGCATAGACAAGGTAGTGAACTATTTCCAAAAATGCCTCAAAGAAATAATGGTCTCATGGTGATGGAATTCCATGACAATCCATAGAAATTTGCTTGTCATGGCATTCGTTATGGCATTCCATCACCATGAGACCACATTTTTTTGAAGCATTTTTTCAAATAGTTCACAACCTTTTCTATGCTACCACATTTTTCTTACATGTTTACCAAAGCATTTTATCAAACAGTTCAATGCCTTCATGCTATGGCTAAAAAGTAAAAACCTCAAACATGTGCTTTCGAACAAGCTATGGATGCTTGGAAAAAATCTACCAAAGCATAATAGTAAGCAATAAAATAGACAAGGCAGTGAATTGTTTCAAATTTTTCCTAAAAGAAATGTAGTCTCACGGTGATGAAATGCCATGAAAATCCATAGCAATTTTCTTGTCATGGCATTCGTCATGGCATTCCATCACCATGAGACTACATTTCTTTGAGACATTTTTTTCAAGCAGTTCACTACCTTGTCTATGCTACTGCATTTTTCATACATGTCTACCAAAGCATTTTATCAAATAGTTCATCGCCTTGCTGCTATGGCTAAAAGCCTAAAACAAGTGCTTTCAAACAAGCTATGGATGCATGGAAAAAATCTATCAAAGCATAATAGTAAGAAACAAGCCATGGTCTCATGGTTTTTTTTTGCGCGAAAATCAGCTCAATTTTATTCACGTTTTTTTGCAGATTTTAAACACGTTTTTATGGCAATTTTGAAGTTTGAAACGGAAAAAAATCATTGACCAAAAAGTTAATGATTTTTTCAAAAAATTAGGGAAAAAATTGTCCATCCTGTAATTTTTTTAAAAATCACGATTAATTCGGATTTTTTGTAGATTTATGCTTCTATATCACATACCTTGGCCCGGTGGTGTCTTTCCTTTTTTCTTTTTAGCCTTCTCCTTTCCATCGGACACCAGGTCCTTCCACTCCCTCTCTAGAATCATGGGGGGATGCTCATACTTTTTGTTCTTCTCTAAATGTGACCTATTTTGGTCCCTTGCATACTTTAGATAGGTACCAACTTTCTTAAGGACCTTAGTTCGGTTGAATGTTTTATCACTGAAACACACAACTAAACGGTTAATGAGCTCATCTTTTAAATCTTCATTTTGGGAATTCCACTGTGTATGTATGGTGGGCCCGAAGAGCTCCAATGTAATATCACTTAGATATTTATAAAAAAAATCATTTCCTGCAAAATGATCATGGGATCAATAGTCTAAAAAGAGCGATCAATAAGTAAATTTCAATTGGATTATATAGAATAATAATTAAAACATTTTAAAGTACCTGAGGCCTTCTCTATCTTTAGGGGAATGAAATCCTCGATCACCACAAGTGTGACTAGAAATGTTCCCGTACTAGTAATATGGGAAGATCTAGGAAATGCTGCTAAAACATCACCAGTACTAGTGGCCTTTGCATCCCCAGGTACATGTTCTGATGCATGTTCTAGTATGTGTTCACTGCCAGAGGGTGCATTAACAGATGCCTGCATGGTATGTGTTGCCAAAATTTTAGTCGACAATATAGGCACGGATGATGGGGTCAGATAATGTGATGTATGCGTACGAAGATCAGATGGACACTTGTACCAACCCTTACTCCTTGGGAAGCACTTGCAGTACCCTGATCATGGCCACGAGCATCATGAGGAGGAAAATAACCCTATAAAAACAACACATATTTTAGTTCATGACATAAAAGAGTACAAAATATAAAACCATGAATGAACTTATGTTATAATTAAAGACCTCATAATAGCTTACTTGCAAGTTTTGTAATCTCTCTGTCAATACTTTAACCCTCTCTCTTAGCTCATCTGTTTGAGGCATTTTGAACATCAAATGAGTCATTTCTTCATTGCATTTTTTCATGAGCTTCTTTATCGTATCAAAAGGGTTTGCTAAATAAGCCATGTCATCATTAGAAAATATTGACTGCACCTCAATATGGATGCTCTCCTCTACTATTGGTGCCTTCCCTTGATCAGTCGACTACAACAAGAATATTAAAAACATTATTGAAATTAACCCAAAAAACTTATGAAAAAAAATAATAATAAAATATTTTGCTCGTATCTAATTTGTACAATTACAATGAGGTAAACCTGTCGAGTAGAAGCTCCTGAAGATACATCGCGATCTGTGCTCTGGGCCAGAGCCTTCTTCATATGATCAATGTCCCCCTGTGACAAAAATTAAATATAAAAAAACATTACCAAAATGAAACCAATAGACTTATGAAAAAAACATAAGAATAAAATGGTATATTGGAGTCATTAATTGGAGGTTGGGTAAAATGGTACATAGTACGTACCACCCCCATAGTAACTGTGTTTGTAACTAAGCGTTTCAAATTGTAATCGATTAGCAACTCTTCCCTTGCAGTTATTGATTTTATCGCACATATGAATACATAGTTTCCCTCACGTGCCTCGAATATACAATTGGGTTACTTATTTGTTGACCCAGGTCGTGTACTATTTATAAGCCCTGCAATATTCCATGATGCTTTTGGCCTTCCGTCAATGTACATAGCCACTCCTTTATTTTGATCCTTATCTTTTAGTTGTATATAATTTGCTGACAGTGCATACCTATGCATACTTCGTGTATATCAAACCAGTTGCATCCAATGTTTGTAACTATAACAGGGTCCAACATACTTCATCAATTTAGTAACTTTTTTGTTACAGACCTTTATGTCGTCCATGCAAAATAGGCCCAAACTATGTAATGACGATGGTGCTATGAAATATATCCTCTCGTTGACACAAAAATCGGTGTTTATTGGAGGAAGTTCCTTGGGTACCCATTGTTTCCATAGATGTTTGTACCTCAAGGGAACCTCAACGTCGCCTATGCTCTCATCATCATAAGAACATGACCCCCCTTCAACAAGAAAAAATTCCATGTGTTTACAAAATTTTCTTCTAATCTTTTGACCTCTAGTTGATCTCCCTCTTTTAGAAATACTACATGTCTCGCTTTCCTCTTATCTTCCTAAATTTCCCTCGCTTGAGGAAGATAGATCTGACAAATACCTATTTGGTGGTACCTGCACTCATAAGGATGTTGGATGAAGTTCTTTCATGGTGATGTGATCTCAAGGTGACATTATGATTAATCTATCATTTCATCACTAGAATTTCACAGGTTATAAGGTAATCAAGTCTTGATAGATTGCAAGTTATTGTTACTACCATCCAAATGTGTCCATCACAAATCAAATCTACTTAACGTTTTAACTCCCAAACTTTGTAACAAGTGTTAAATGTGACTATGGTCCACGAGTTACACAACCAAGGCCTCAAATGTATTCTCTAATTGTAATCAAAGGACTTTTTCTCTTCATTCAAGTAAATAAACTTGAAGGGAAACACCACCAAGTGGTTTATTGGACACCTACATGACTTAAAATAGAAGCAAATTTACATTTAATTTCCATATGTCTAAGTGGTTAACGGGTAGGGAGTGTGTACTAGGCCTGGTTAAGTTATCATA
>VDFB02119020.1:0-11544 GCA_007258455.2 Sequoia sempervirens
ATATATATATATATATATATATATATATATATATATATATATCCTATCACTAATAACTTTTATACAATTGCAAGGTTGAGACACAATTTCCCAATAATTAGATCACTTGTTTTAGCCTAGCATAGGACCTTTCAACTGTTGCTTAACATAGTGTAGGGTACAATATCATGCTTGAAGCTACTCACCATGTCTCTCCCTGAGTAGAGATAGGAGCTCTTTGGGAAAGGTCTCAAGACCTCCAAATAAATGGAAAAGATGAGCCCTTGTGTCATTGGATCCCTATCTATCAACTCTTAAGAGAGAGGTGTGTCACATTGATATTGAGATATTAGCCTTTTGGTCGGTGGGCCTACATTAGGTTAAAACACTCACTTGATTAATCTAGGTGTGTATAATCTAGTGTGTCTTCTTGTGATTACTTGTGTGTGTCTACCAGTCTATCCAGTTAGCATCAATCAATCTTTTGTATGTCTATCATTTTCCATTTGGTCGTCATTCTTGGGAGATTATGCCTTGTTCTTGGGTGACTCTATCTTTACTTGGGTGGATCCGCTCTATTCATGGGTGATTTATCTCCTAGCCTTAGCCAATCATACTTGGGTGATTCTTCCCTATGCATAGGTGGCTCCATTTTTTCTTAGGAAAATCTGTTGGTCACCTATCTGATCCTTATTGGGCGGATGCACTCTATACTTGGGTGCTTCTATCATAGTTAGGTGAAGGTGCTCTATTAATAGGAAATTCTATAGATAGGCGATCTTGTCATTCTTAGGTGATTTTTCTATGTCCATGGGCGATTCTACTAAATCAAACTATCGAGTCAAACTATCACCCTTAGGTAGATACACCCTATCCATAGGTGATTCCACTCTTAGGTGGATGTGCTAATTGGAAGATATGCCATGTTCTTAGGCGATCCTTTTCTTGGGTGGCTTTGTGTGCTCTTAGTTGGATGCACTCTATGGTTAGGAAATTTTGTTGTTGGGTAGATACGATCTATAGATAGGTGAATGCATTCTTGGGCATATATGTTTCTAAAAAAATGGATTTGCACTGTTCTTGGGAGAATCTGTTCCCCATAGAAAGTCCAAAGAGTGAATCCTCTTAGCTAGATTAATCTCATGTTTTTTTAAATCCAAATCTATGATTGAAATATTTTTTGCACCCATACATAACTCATATTGGTCATTTTCATCATATCGCCCTTTCTCAAATTCATTAAATCATCACTCTATCAATACAAGGACATATCTAAACATACATCATCACTATCTTCATCATCCTACATATGAATATAGCCTCCTAGTGCTTGTTTGAGAAATTCAAAATATATTTTTTGATATATAAATTATGCTCTAAAGGGGGCCTAAGCCTAAGTACATCACTTAACCAGTCAAAAGATGTGACAAAACTATAAAAAACCAACCATACTTCATCGAATCCTACTTGCTCTAGTCACCTCTGATTAATCTACAAACTCCACCAACACCACATCTATAACACCTCCCTCCTCCCCCATTGGACCCTAGTCACCATTAGCCGCCGAAAAAGCCAATACCAAAAACTCATCCTTCAGGTTACGTGCCCTCGTTAGCTCCTTCAAGATGTTTATATTGCTTGAGACCTCTGCCATGTGAGCATTTGTATCTTCACCAACACTCCAAATAACAAAGGTGATCCATGACCCATTAATTGGTAAGGTTAATTATGGCCAAAATCCACCTATTGGTCTCAGTCCTAACCCCCAAAAACCATTCTTAGATAGAACTCCATGGATTCTCGCCACCACACCTTCACTAAATGTCGCATCAGGAAACACACCATGTCTCTCTCCTCCTATGTGTGAAGCAGCCACACCATGAACATGGAAGAGATGTGCGAGTTAACTCTAAAATGGTAGCTAGTGTGAGCACAATACCTGCACAAGCTAACAATTTATCAACAAAACAATGTCAAACATGTTAGAAAAACAAATCTAATGCTCCCTATGAAATTCTTGGAGAAACAAAGTTGAAAATATGAAATAAAGCAAGAACATAACATGAAATCAACTAAGCTAACCAAACCTCAACCCCATAGGGGAATTGGTGCTCCTTTGATGTGGAAAAAAGCCCTTTCCCAATCCATTTGATAAGATTTGATGTTGAAGATGATCCAAGTATGGAAAATGGCTATAATCTAGCTAAAATGGATGAAAATGATGGAATGCTATGAACTCAAATGGCTATAGTGATAATGCATGAAGTTGTGGATCCATATTGTGAAAAGGATGCCTCTATTTATAGAAGCCAAGGGTTGAAGAATGAAGGAAATTAGTGAATGTGGGATAAATTGAGAGCCAATGAGAATGTGCCAAGTGTCACAATTCTATTGGAGGAAGGTGGAGCACATTTTGGAAAATGTGTGAGTGGAGGAGGATGGAAGAGAAGTAAATGTTGTTGGTTGAGAATTTGAAATTGTTGTAAGAGGAATTGAATGAGATTTGAGAGGATGTAAGAGGATTTGAAAGGTTGCAAGAGAATTAAATGCAGATGTGAAAGGTTTTTGAAAACCTTTAGAGGGAAATTGAATAAGAGGTGGTTGAGAGGAATATTCCTCAGAATATGCCTTTGATAATTGAGGTAATTAGATAATTAGAAGAAATTGATTTTACGTGCAACCTAGTTAGTTGACCATGGGTTGATTTAACTCTTGAGGAGTTAAAAGCTGGAGGTTTTGATAATGATGATTAGAAAGCTAATTTAGGATTAATTAATTGGAGTGAATTAGGAGATTATGGCATTTGATTTTATTGGTTTTTAATCAAATGAGAGGATTGAATTAAATGGTTTGATTTAATAAGATGAATAATTAGTTAGAAGAAGGATGAATTAATCCAATAAATTTAATTATTTGATTAATAGCTAAATTTACTAATTTTTATTAAATAATACTGATTATTCAATTAATTGATCAATTTGAGGCGATTTAGGAAGAATGGTGTTAGTTGATTAGAATCATATGCATAGTATCAATTAGGAATTTTTTGGTGTCTACATTTTTCCCCTCTTTGAAGCAAAGCACTTGTTGCGTCGGTTCAAAGAATAACACTGCCATGATCAAAATTCAAAAAATTTCTAGTTTTTTCGGATGGCCTACTGCTGCCCAAGTGGAAGAAATTATATTGCTACATTGCCTGCTCAAGAGATCAAGAAAAAATTGTAAAATTAGGTCAAGCTCATGAAAAAATATTCAACAATGATTCAGGAGCAAGAAACAACCCATGAGATGCCAAATTAGGCTCACAGGGATGAAAACAGATTAAACGAGCTTCATTTGGGCCAAAAAAGATTAAATAGGTTCAAAAACCCTAAAAAATACCCAAAAACCCTAAAAAAATTTGCATATAAGGGGTTGAGAGGGTCATTTTCAAATCATTTACTCACTTGCTCTTTGGAGATTCTGACAATTTTTCTCTGAGGTGCCGACAAAATGGTTGCTCGTGTGCTTCCCAAACATCGGACGGATCGAGTTCATGAGTTCCAATGGCCTCAAGATGTAGGACCCTCGATACGCCTTTCAAAACTTTCCTCATTTTTTTATGTTTTTTGTGCATTTATTAGGGTACCTTTAAGTCGGCCAAAAGTGGCTTTCTAGGGTGTCGCTTTTGTCACAGGTGGTGTCACTTTTGTAGATGTCGAATCACATTTACAATGTAGTGTTGGTGATGCTCTAGGGTTCCAAAGTCACACAAAAATGCCAAATTTCCTTTGTAATATAGCGTCACGTAACCCTTGGAGGTTTTGGCATTGTGTAGAAATACCGACTTTCCTTTGGGGAATAGCGTCACTTTTTATTATAGCACCGCATTTGCAAAACACACAGCGTCACTTTTGCAAATGTTGGGCCGCCTTTGAAATGCCAACTCGCTTTTGATTTTAAAGGATTTTTTAATTTTGAAAAGAACTTTTTTTATTTTTTGACATTATGGGAATTTTGGTTGCAAGAGGTCCTACCAATGCTCCATTCGAAGGAGCACAGGAGCCGGTTTCTACATTGAGCTAGGAATTTTTTGAATCGGCCCTATTTTTCCTTGGAGTGATTGGTTTTGGTCATATTGCTCAGATGCCTGAGGTGCGAATGCACCTCACGATGATGCCAAATTTGGTTGAGCGATGGCAGAGCGAGAGCTGTTTGTTCCACTTACCGACTGGTGAGGCCACCGTCACTTTGGAGGATATGTGGTGGATCCTACGGATCCTGATTCATGGTGAATGCATCATCTACGATGTTGAGGCTGGTAGTGGTGCCATTTTTTCTTTGTTTGGCGTCGACTCGTAGGAGGTGGACATTAGCCAGATAAAACTCTGATGATATGAGGGGATTGCCCCTGATTTGACCTTGTTCATTTGCACATTGATCTTAGGAGTACTTGTTCCCAATCGGCGAGCCTGAGGATGTAGCATTGGCTAGGGGATTGTTTGGTCCTAGATGATGGAGGAGATGATGATCTACACCTGGGGGCCAGTCATCCTCACCTCGTTGTACCATAATATGCACCAGGTCGTATACAACAGGGCCCACAACATTAGAGTGAGAGTCACTCTTCTTCACGTGTGGGCCTATGATCATATTGTCATTTTGAGGCCACAAATTATAGATTTCTAGACCGATTGCAATAATCTTGCGGTGTACAGATATAGGGGGATGACTACCCTCCACTTTATAGGTATCACAGGCATCTCACACTAGAGGCGGGTTTTGGACGAGATGACAGTTTTCACATGGAGGCCTTGGCTCCACTTTCCTAGATGGCACGATTTTGATGATCATCTCTTCTACTATCGATAGTTCTGATATATGCAGGGACGGGAGCATTACATGGTTGAGCAGTACCTCCCAGATAGGGTTTATTTCTAATTCAGGGAGGTGTAGGATGCACTTGATGATACATAGAGAGCCACATTTGCTCGCAGGTCCAAAGAGGCAACATGGGGATAGAGGATCCCACCCTAACAAGTGATTGACGATTTCAGGTAGCTGGTCATGGTGCCATGGGTGTACTTTGATGGTCCTATGGATGCAGGGATGACCCAGGCTTATGATGCATATTGGTGAGCTCATGCCCCTATTCGATTAACTTTTCCATCAGTTCCAGCTATGGGGAGAGGATAGGTCAGGGGACTAAGGATTGGCCAGGTTCCACAATAGCCAGGAGGTCAGCTGCAAGATGAACAGGACAAGGGTGGGGATCACAATGGATAGATCCCACCATTGGTGCCACCTATTGGATAGAGCCCACCAATCCAACCACCATAGTAGCGAAATATGCCAACCCCATGACCACCACAGGGTCCTAATCCTAGGGACAACTAAATAACAGTGCTAAAGGCACATATATAGGTTTTGATAGGGCAGCTTCAGCAGGCTCAGGCCCAGATTCAGACATTGGTCCAAGAGAGGGATCAGGCTCGGTAGGAGGTGGCATAAGAGCCCCATATGAGGTATGATTCAGATATGGCTTTTGCACTCGAGACACAACAGAAGTAGTAGCTAGAGGCTGCAACACAGTAGATTCAGGGATAGGCCATAGTTTTGGCCGAGATGCATGGCCAAGTGATGCAAGAGGTGCCGTATTACAAGGTCGTGTACTATAGAGTTGTGGCATAGGAGAAAAGGGAGATATATTTCTCCCACCTTAGTCCGATAGCTCCTACCATGACCCCTCATGCAGGCACATTAGGGAGACCATTAGGGTCTCACCATCATAGCCGAGGCACTCATCATGGTGGCGGACAAAGTGAGGGTAGCTTGGGATACTAATAGTACACAGGGACATACTTTTTGTACAACTTGATTATGATGTGTATACATTCATTAGCTGAGTTTTTTGACTAGCCTCTTGTATATTCGATACTATATATCTAATTTCGATGTATCATGACATTCAACTTTTTTTTATATATATATGAGATGACCTACGATGCATTTATATGATGTGATGTGTATATATATGAATGATGTGATGCAATATTATCGATGTATGATGGATCTATGTGGATGCATTTTTATGTGATGGACGCAAATGTGTTTATGAATGATGGATGTAATGCAATGATATTTTCTATTTCTTTTTCAGTATCTTTTCTATGTGCTACATGATGATGCAAAATGTGATGTTTTAAATAATGCTCATGTGGTCCTATGATGGATGATAATGCCAATGTGATGTTATACCTAACTTCTTTTTTCGTATCTTTTCCATATGCGATGTATGTATGGATGATGCAACATGTGATGATGCCTATATGATTATGCAATGGATGTTTATGCAAATGTATGGTTTATGAGATGCTTAGAATAACCAATCTATATTATGATTCATAAAAATGTAATGTATATGAGATGATTGATGTTTCCTATTATGTATGATATGAATGATATGCAGTATGTCGATGTTTTGTGGATGTAGGATGGATGTATATATAGATGATTTTTTTTGTTTTTGAATGTCATGATACCATGTTAGTGTTAGTATTTGGGAAAGATAGAAGAAAGAGAAATTGACCCTTGAAATCAAGATGATACATAAAACATGGTGATAAAGATGATTGCTTATTACAGATTGGGGATATAAAGAGATTACTTATCTTATTTTTGATAACACACATAGATATGATGCATCAAGGTATAAAGAACTAGGATGACGTTGTACCTAGTGTGATGGACTTTGACTTGACAATCAAATAGGAGTATCCTTGCTCACACTTGACATACAAAACCCTATTTAGGATGTAGTTTAGATATTTCAAACATCCTAGACCAAAAAATAGAAAGGCAGAACCTTCCCATGTGGTCAACAAGATATTCAAAACACCCTCCCTACAAACCAAACAAAGTAAGCATGACCAAGGTTATATTGAAATAATATCCAACAAGCATAATAGATAAAAAGATAATGATCAATGCCCCATTCCTTTCTCTCTAAATCATTTTGTTTAGACATCATCAAGAGGTCATTGGAATGAGCGCAATAAGATAAATCACCAAGACAAGGATCAAGTAAACAAACAAGCTAATGTTCTTCATACCTCTAGCCAAGATTAAACTACGGTGATTCCTAATGTTGATGTCCATTGTAGGAAGGATGCATCCTAGGACATGATGTTATTAGATGATTTTGGGATTAACTAGATGATGGGCTATTAATACCAAGAGTTTACCAACTTGTTTACCTACTGACCTAGACTTGAGACCTTGACGTTTGAGTTTTCTCTTTCGATTTTCTATACTTGTTTCCAATTGTTTCACCAAAGGTTGGGGGTGATGATGATTTATTATGAGTGGATGTTTATTGTGGGTGAACATGAAACAAGATGGATGATTTTGGGTTTTTTTAATTTTTGGTATTTTTAAGATGTTATGAGGCTATTTTTGGTATTTTCAAGATGTTTTATGAATGTTTTGATTTTTAAATTTTCCAATGTTTTTGGTGTTTTCTGAAATTTTGACCAAGAACCTAACCTAAAGACCTATCCTAGGGGCCTCGAGGGATGATCAAAGATTAGCCTTGCCTATGTTATACTCATAGAGAACACATAATTCGACTGACATAGACTCGTTTATTATGAGAAATGAACAATGGATTGCTAGTTTATTGTGACAGACTCCTAAAGGACTGACCTAATGTGTCTTGGGGGCACATCGATGATGGCCTTGCCTAGAATCAAGGTCAAAGACCCGTAGTTCATCAAGATGACTCTATTTTGGACCTTTTTTGACTTTTTGTCCTATTTTTGGATTTTGACATGTTTTGGATGCTTTTGGGTTTTTTGATTTTATGAATGTTTTTTGGATTTTCTAATTTTTTTGATGTTTTTGGATTTTTTGATATTAAGGAAGACTTTAAGAATATACACAAATCTAATCCAATGTGGGTATAAGAACATGCCCCCGACGTGATGCGATAGACTACTTTGATATAGGCAGGACAAACTGACCTTAGGAATATGCCAATTAATAATAGGATGGATTATGATACAAACACAAGATCAAGCTATGATGTGGATGTGGATGGGTGATGGGAGGATCAATGGAGTGTGATGAATGATGCAAAACAAGTCATAGATATCATGGTGGATGGAAAGTGCTTATTTACACAAGGCTCCTATTTTCTAGGTTTTCAGCAAGGTACTTGCCCAAAGTGCCACCGAAGTGGTTTTCACTAGAGGACGATTTTTTTTCTTTATTGTTTTCAATCCTTTTTCTGAATTTTTTGGATCTTTATATTTTTTGATTTTTTTGTATTTTGGATTTATACCTTGTAAGTTTAGGCTTTTTTTTTTGAGGTGGGAGCTATTGATAGGCTCTTGCAAAGGCTCACCTTCTGGTGTGGATAACTAATATGCTCCTAATTTGTAGTTCACTATGATGATGAAGGGTCCCAACCAATTGGGTTCAAACTTTCCCTTGTTGTCTGGATTTGGTACTTTTTTCTGATTCTCCTTCAATACGAGCTCTCTGACTTGAAAGGTCTGACTCCTGATCTTCTTATTGTAGCTCCTCTTGAGACGGTTTTGATAGACTTGTAGGTGATTCAAGGCCTCCATGTGTCACTCATCCAGTAGTTCTAGCTTGTTCAACTGTGACACTCGATATTCTTCATCGGTAATCAGGTTTTACAATGATATTCTTAAGGATGGGAGCTCAATCTCAATGGGAATGATGGATTTTGATCCTTAGACCAGGGAGAAAGGGGTTGCACTTGTAGGCGTGCGAATACTTGTTCAGTAGACCCATAAGGTGGGATTTAGCTGTAAGTGCCAGTCACAACCAACTTCATTGATTGTATTCTTTAGGATTTTCAAGATGGTTTTATTAGAAGCCTTTGCTTGGCTATTGGGTAGTATGGAGTGGAGAAGTGATGTTGGATATTGAATTTTTGGCATAGTTCTTGAACATCCTAGTTTTTGAAAGGTGTCCCGTTATCTAAGATAAGGGCTTGTGGAACACCATAGTGACAAATGAGGTAGTTCAGGATGAACTTGGATATCTACTTCCCTATGATGTAGGTCATTAGGATGGCCTCTATCCACTTTGTGAAGTAATCAATGGTAGTGATAATGAACTTGTGTCCATTGGATGAGGTGGGTGTGATTTTTCCAATGAGATCAAGCCCCCATTGTGAAAAGGGCCAAGGTATTATGATCGGTCAGAGCTCCTAAGTTGGTGCATGGATGAGGTCCCCATTCTATTGAAATTGCAAACACCTTCAGACACAGTCATGAGCTTCCTTTTCCATCGTAGGCCAATAGTACCCAGCCCTCAGTAGTTTCTTGGCCAAGGTCATACCACTCGAATGTGATCCAAAAATGCCATTGTGTACCTCAGTTAAAGCAGTCAAAGCTTCCTCAAGATTAAGGCATCGTAACAAGGTTCCTTTGATACTCCTACGGTATAGGGTGTCTCCTATGATAACAAAGCAAGATGACTTCTTGACAAATGTTCTTTTAAGCTTGAGGTATTGGTGGAAATTCACTTTTTGTAGTTGATGCTTTCTCTTCTAGGACATGGATTCTTGACTTTGGTATTTTGCATGACATAGCTGTTGGAAAAATTAAGAATATTGAATCTCTCTACAGTTTTGTGTTGTCATTGATGTCACCATGTTGTGCCTGCAAGTTTAAGATAGAACTTAATTCGGTATTTTGGTCCACATTTGTTTTCCAGTGATTACTATTGCTTGTGGTTTTGGGAAATGGTTTGTAGTCAACAGGAGCATGTACATTCAAGATCTCACGTATCTGGTGCTCCTCGTACAGAATGTTTATTGATCTTTTGTATTGAAGTCTATTGCTAGCCGACTTCTTGGGATAATTGTGTTTCAATGAAATTTGTTATGTGGATCTATGTGCGACCTATTTTAGGTCCTTGCTAACACAATGTAGCATGTTGAAAGTTTGAATTATCTTCTTGAAATATTTTGTGAATACTTGGAGCCGACAGAAAGTAATTTTGGTAAATATGAAGCACATCCAATTAGGCCAACCTAATTGATGCTTGTGGGAAAGATCAGGTATAAAAATGAATATGATGGACACATTTTGATATAGAGATATAGTGAGACAGAGGAAGAAGAATAGCAAAGTGAGTGAAAAGATGAAGTGTGTTGAATCAGTCTTTTGAGCATCACCGAAACTGCATCAGCACTGGTTAGGTGCATTATTCTCAGTTCATGTTGGCTGAAAAGCCCAATTCTATTTTTGTTAATCCTTTTGTAGGCAGTGAGCATCTTTTGTAAGCAGTGAGCTTTTGTATTTGGACAGTGAGTCCTTTCAGGGTAGTGAGCCTTTTTATTTTCAGTTTGGAACTACTTTATATACTCTGAGTTAATCCTCACTATGGTTTGTCCTTTCTTGGGTTTTCCACTTAAAAATCTGGTGTCTATTGTGTTAAATTACTTTATGTTATCTATGTTTCATGCTCATACTTAATAACAGATAATGTGGTTATAGAATTGATGTGTTGAAGTTTTTAAGTTTAAATTTTGTGACAACTGATTCACCCCCCCCTCTCAGTTGTCCTACATCTTTTTAACAATTGGTATCATAGCTTTGGTTCCTTGGTATAGAGCTTAACCGCTTAAGGAGGATCTTGATGGTTGATCAGATGGATGAAAAAGAAGAGCTTCGGACTGCTCTTAAGGATCTTGACAGAGTTGAAACTGAGAATATAGATTTGAAGGAGAATCTGGATGAAGCTAATGAATGTGTCTAAAATCTAAAAATAAAAAATAAAGAAATTCAAGGAAAGGCACAAGCAAGTGAGTGAACAGTTGAGACAAGAGATAATTCGATTGAAAGTGAAAGTAGAAGAGAAGAAGATAATTGAAGAATGTCTTAATACAATGGTGCAAAATAAATTTGAAGAATGCTCTAAACTTGAATAGGAGGTGGTAAACTTGAGAATTGAACTGGAAAAGGAAAAGCTTTGTGAGAATAATTTCAAATCAAGTTCCAATAAGCTTGGAGAATTACTTACTAGACAAAAACCGAGTAAAGACAAGACTGGTTTGGGAAATGATGCAAGTGAAAGTTCTAAGGACAATCAGAAGACTCTAGATAAAGGAAAGCAAAAAATAAATTCAAGAAACTTAACAAGGAGACCGCCAGTAAGACAACCTAATGCACAAAGGTATCCCTCTTATAATGGTATTTGTTTCTTCTATTATAAATATGGTCACAAGGCAACAAAATGCAGGAGCAGGAATAATCAATTTTATAGTCCCTTCATCGAAAAATGCTTTGAATGTAAAAAGGTTGGACATAAGGCTACCAAATGCAGATCACAAGTGAGAATGATAAGTCGAGTAATGAGGAACAGATTTAATGAAGGGAGAATGGATCAATTCTTTAATGGCTATTGTTATACCTGCAACAAATTCGGACACAGAGCAAATCAATGTAGATCAAGAGGAAATGGAGGACAGAGTAATTAGAAAAATGTCATTTGTTATAAACCAAGACATGTTGCAAAGGTTTGTCGAAGTAAGAAAGGGAAGAAGAT
>VDFB02119021.1:0-16572 GCA_007258455.2 Sequoia sempervirens
TATGCTGATGGATGTTTAATACTATATGGGCCCGTTCACTTGCGAATGAACTAACTTTTGCTCTTACAGGCTAATTAAGTCAGAAAGTATACCATACAATGCAGGCTTGTCAAATTCCAAAAACTTAAAATGGTTTTACCATATATTGAATCCATGAAAGGCTACAATGGCCAACTTTGACAATGGTTGGAAGCTCAACTTGTTTATCAGAAAAAAATTATCTCCCCTCCAGCGAGTAGTTTAGCTGAGTTGGTTGTTACTTCACCCGTGAGAAAACCAAACTGATTTCAAATCTAGGGACGCAAATATTATATTTGAAGGTTGTAGATGTTATCTCTGTCGGTTGAATCAGAATGACGTGTTAGGCCAACTTAGTTGTTACTTCATCCTTGACAGACCAAAAAAATTTCATATGTAGTGCTGCAATTACTCTCTGATAGGAATGCAAATTGGCATCTCGTAGTGTTTTCGATTTGTAATGGAGTGTTCAGCCAAGTCGGTTGTTAATCCGATCTTTTGATACTGGTAACTATGGTAAAGCTGATATTTGTTAAAAAGCATATTGTAAGTGGTAAACTTAACACCACCAGTACCATTCAAGAATCATAGATTCTTGATTATGGACTGCAATCAACCTTTGACAAAAACAAATGCTTAATAAAAAATAATCCCTGTCATATATATTGACTATCTCATGTTATTGACGACGATTAAAAAAAAATTCTAGCTATGGTCTTCAATAATAACAATAGGATCAGATTTTATGTTCGACATAGGAGTCTGATTTACCTCAAAAGGTACTGGCTTTAGTTAGACACTAAAAAAATACTAGTAGATATTTCAAATATATTATCAGTTTATTTTGGAATTGTCACATATATTGTAGGTGTCTTGTAAGTGTTATTTTTTGTAAGGCATCTATGTTTCCAAAACCCTTTACAATAAATATCATCTACGAAAAGTTAGACAACCGGAAAATTGCAGTCAAGCAACCTCCTAACAACACTTAGGTTCTCGAAGGACCTGAAACCCTTTTTAACATTTTTGTAGCGGAGTCGTTAACACAAGCAGTTAGGAAGGAAACCTATACAACCCCAGGTCTCTTCCTAACCCAACAAGAAAGCCAATATCCCAGGGCAGATCCTTGGAGGTGTCAATATGCACAAGAATATGAGCAAACGTAGTATGATCGAAGTTTGTTGATGAAGCATCTTCCTATATAAAATGACCAAGAGCATTACCAATAGATTCAAAAATAGATTTTTTCTAAAATTGAAAAGGGAGATTGGATAGTTCAACCCAAATAGACATTATACTTAAGGATTCAATTAAGGGGTTGAAGGTAGTTTACCATGATTATAAAGTTCAATCCTATCGTCCGTAAGAGGTCTCCATGAATTCAGAGTCCATTTATTCAATTCCGAAAGGGAGGGCCAAAAATGATTGAACCTGTAGATGAGGGCTTGATGTTTAAAATGTTATTCATTATACACTACCCCTTGTCCACAAATGACAGTAGGGGAGGACAGAGAATAGGGACTAGGTTGGGGTTTACCCCGCATGGAGGGACGAGCATGGCTAGACAAATGGCGCGGAGCACTAGAAATCTGAGCAAGAGTCGCATGAGTTTTCCCCGCTTTAGGTCTAGGAGAGAAGGCATGAGCAACACCATATTCGCTAGGAACAAACGGGTTCATGTCAGAAGAAACAACCAACTCAGAACGTGGCACACACATTACAGTGAGCGGCATCGTTGTTTGGAGAGGCGAAAATTTCTCCTTCGTTAGGGCACGTGATCCTCCACCTACAATTAAGTTCGTTCCAAGAGCAGCAAGCATTCTAAGAGTGGCGAGTGAACTAGCAGTGGCAGGCATTCCAGGAGTGGTGGGCTTTAAGGCATTATGTTAACTGTAAGTGATGTATGTAAAATATCAATTTTGCATCTAAATTGAAATTCTAGTTAAATTATGCAAATGTCTCTTGAAAACAAAACTTTTCACACTCAAGCATAATATATATTGCAGTTCCAAAGTTGATTTTTTTTTTTTTGGTTAGCATGTTGTTTGAAAAATTAATTTTCCTTTTCTTCTTTTATAGCAGTCATGAAAATGGTGGCAAATTTCTAAGTCTTTCTAATTTTATATAAAAGATAATTATAAATGTAAACCTTTCTTTCCCCCACACCTTGCACCTCTCTTAATTGTTGCTTCAAAGAGAGTCAAGTCATGTGGTATGTATATTGTTAATGCCCGAGTCAATTGTAAGAGTGATGGGTCTACATCTCCTTTCTATTAGTGTATTTAAAATTATATGTGAAGATATATCTTCAATTGACATTTTGGAGTAATTGCCAAACTTCAACGTAACCTATGTCATTGGTTCACTCTTGGGTTTGTATATTATACATCAAATATATTTGAGGGCTCCAATTGCAAGTCTTGCTTCTATCCATTGATTGGAGGTTAATATCACCCTTGTATCCTTTCCAATTAATAATTATACATTAATTTTATTGTTTTGACCTCTTGATAGATTGGTGTTCCTTGTTTCGGTTGCATTGCCACACAATATATATTTTGAATGAGCCCAATTTCTTTTTCTTATGGTTATGGAAATACAAATATATTGTGAATTGATGAATACTGTTGTCAAATTCTTCTTTGATGGTTTGATTTGATGCAACATTAATTATTCTCATTAATAACTTCTAATTATCAATTGTCGAAAGTGCATCAAGACAAAACATTTGTTGGTTCTTTCTTATTCTTTGTATATATACTTTAGCTAAAGTAACAATTGTTTTTAATTCTTTTCATAATAGCTTTGCACATTTGTTACTATTGTATGATAGTTTATTTGCAATAGGCGACACTCCAAATCTCTTACCAAAATGATTGATCTATCTCCAAAATTCATGTTTGCATTTTTCAAGAAATGTTTGACAAAGCCACAAGCTTGTGTTTTATGGTAAAATTTATCTAATGAAGCCCATTTTATCAATCAATATGTATTTTATATGTGAAGTCTCTTGTTGAAAATTTGAGACTTTTGTTTTGTTTAATTCAACAAAATTTGGGACAAGGATTCAAAGTATTGCTTGTTGACACACTAATATTTGATGTTGCAATTGAAGTGGGTGTAGGTAATGGCATAGTATAATGAATGCTACCAATTAGATATGAGTTTCTTGTTCCTATTGTTCCTTGGATTATCATACACAATGACAAAACATTTTGACCTTGATACTATGCTTTTTATTAAGGTAAGCGGGAAACAAGGGTCCCAAACCCTTTACAAAGGCACCTTGATACTATGATGATTATATTGAGCATTCATTTTTTTAACATCTAAGATTCCATAGAACATATTTGATGTATCATCTACTATGCATAATGTATTACTTTTGTTGTGTTCATAAGCTTTACCTCTAGTTGTCTTGTTCTCCATGATATTTGTTATTCCATGACACCCGTCTATCAAGATCTCTTCTTCCCAACATATCTATTTTTGTTACTACCATAATTAAGGAAATAACCTAAAGGTGACATCCCACTCATGTTCTATTTTTTATTATCATACACAATGACAAAACATTTTGACCTTGATACTATGTTTTTGATTAAGGTAAGCGAGAAACAAGGGTCCCAAACCCTTTAGAAAGGCACCTTGATACTATGTTATGATTATATTGAGCATTCATTTTTTTAACATCTAAGTTTTCATATCATATTTAATGTATCATCTACTATGCATAATGTATTACTTTAGTTGTGTTCATAAGCTTTACCTCTAGTTGTCTTGTTCTCCATGATATTTTTATAATTCCATGGCACTTGTCTATCAAGATCTCTCCTTCCCAACATATCTATTTTAGTTACTGCCATAATTTGTCTAGGACATAACCTAAAGATGATATCCCACTCATATTCTTTTTTTTTTGTTAAATAGATTGAGCATCCTCATCTTTATAATCACCATGTTTTTAATTATCTTCTAGATTAGTCATTCTCATATAATTGTATTATCATTAAATTCAATCTCTTTCTATATCAAAAAATGATTTATAAAGCAATAACTTCAACCAATAAAAATCAACTCACTTATCTAATTGGTGTGCATCTATAGTGATAAAACTCAAGAATACTCAATAGATTATATACTCAATCATAGGCAATACAATTTACAAACCCATCACTAAATCAATGGAAAAATTAACTATAAACTCAAAACTAAATTGACAAACTTAAAATGAACTAAACTAATAATTGCTAGGTGTGAGGTCTAGGCAATTGCCTTACTTAGTTAATCAATTTTTTATACTAATAGTAACTACAATTCTAACTATCTACTACTCCTATGTTGATAATTTGATCACTTGATAATTTGTAGATTAGAGAAGTGGACCAACTGCACTTTGGATGTCAAAAAGGAGAACATTACAAACCCTCCCTCAAATTTTCTTTCCCTCAAGAAAGACAAAATTGGGTGATCTAAAATGTCAATTGATTCTCTCTAGAGATGGAAGATCTACTAGTAATACCTTAGAGGTTCCGCACTTTGTGCCTACATGCACGACTCATGCTTTCCCTCTTCATCAAAGCACACCTTAATCATATGTATTTTCCCCTTTCCTAAGCACCTATGTCTTGGGTCCCAAGGCTCTTTACAACTAAAGCATAACTGATTCCTCCACATCTCGTTGTAGGTCATGTCACCTAGTTGTCAATTCCTAAAGGTGTCCTATCTCTTAGCCCCCTAAAGGTTGAAAGAGTGCAACCAATAATCCATGCAAAAAAGGTTTGTATGGATTCTTTTTTACTAATATGGTGCTCTTATACTCACACCTCTACTGCTAAACTTTTGGAAGGATCTAATAGGTATAGTGGTCTCCAATGCTAACAATTTAGAGAAAGGGGATATATAAGGCAATTAAATGTTTCTAATGTTAAGGCCCCTTTGACAGTTTCCCACAATGAATTTGGGTTGAGGACCTTAACAAGGCCCCTAAGGAGCTATCTCAATCCCTCCATGAAGAATGCTACCTTTGACACAATACATACCATCATGCTTACCATCTATAAATTAATGCATAAATCCAATAAGCCATGCTACCACAGTTGTGCCAACTATTGAAAGTGTTCCTTTGGGTCTTGCCTCTTAATCTATTGATTAGCCTCTTACAAAAAATCCTTGTAGGTGATGATAAGTCTATGTCATTGAGTGACTAGCTCATGACATCAACACTTGTGTGCAACTCTTTCCAAGTGAAGGATTATAAATTTAATTGCTTCCTCCTCATGCATAGGGTTCAATGGGGAGTAAGCATTCAAATTTTGGATTCAAGTTTAGGTTGAAGCTTTTTTGGATCTATCAAATGAGAGGATACTAAAATTACCCAATCTATTGTGTAAATATTTGTGAGGTTGATTTGGGGTGGGTCTCCTTTCATTCCTAGTTTTTCTTTTGACTTCAATGTACAAAAGTTCATAAAGGAGATGTCTGCTCCAATTCAACACTTTTTGCCTTATATTTATCATGGAAAGTGTCCAAGTTATCCTTCAACTGGTCACCCATATCCTCTTTTTGTAGCATGGTTGCTTTCTACAAGAAAGTGACTCAGTAGTTTGATATGAGCAACTAATTTCAATGTAATGATATAGTTTGATATTAAAGATGAATATTCCCTTTGTGCACCATTAATTAGAGGTGTAGTAGAATGATTTGATTCCTTGGTTCCTTCACCTTGCCTACTCTAGAAAAAGTGATTAATGAGCTATTGTTGCTCATCCTTCAAGAATTTCATCATATTGAAGAATTCTTTATTTTTATTTTTGTATGATATTTTCTACTTCCTTTGTTCCCTAAGTTGATATCTAATTTATCTATTGCTCACATATATGCCTTATTGATATCCATTTTTTTTTATACCTCCCATAGGTTGGTCAAGTCTCAAATTTAATACCATATAAAGACTTCAACTAGTTGCATACAAAAAATAAACCCAAAAATATTTTGGCAACACATTTTTTATTTCTTAGTTCAACACACATACAAATTGAAATACCATTGATCGATACAACTTACTGGTCACACCCAACTTGCAAATCTAAACAACTAATAATCCTAGAAACTCTAGATCGCTTGCAAATCTAAATTCCTAATTGTTGCAATGTGTGCGCCCTTGGTCTCCTTGTGTTGTGCAGCTAGCGCTCAGGTTCATGACATGGCTTAACCGCCTCCCGTGAATTCATTAACTCTAGCGGTTGTATCGGGCATTAACAGGTCGATCTTTTGGTACAACAACAACAACCGTCTATACAACAATTGCTATCAGAGGTTGGGTCACGGGTTCGAACCCCAGGCTTGCACTAAGGGGGATTGTTGCAAGGTGTACGCGCTTGGTCTCCTTGTGCTGTAAAACACAACGCTCGGGTTCATGACATCACTTAACTGCCTCTCGTGGATTCATTAACTCTGGTAGTTGTATCATGTTAGAATTTAGTACATGAAATAAAATAGTTAAATAAATAAATTAACATGATATTGTTAATTTAATAAATAAATTAAATAAATTTGGTTTTGGTAGTAATATTCTCGTATTTAGTTTCATATGGGATAATGGCCTTATAAAGACAATATTATGTAATAGTTTTTTCAAGTAATGTGAATGACTGAATTTTGATTTGAGAGCAATCTCATTTTTTAATCTCATTTCAATATGGTATCAGAGTAAGTTTGCTTGACCTCTCTGTTTGCCTTCCATTCATTTGTCTTTCATCCAAAGTGGTTCATTCAAGGGCCAAACAATGCAGACCATATGTAACAGCCATTGATGTCCATCCACCATTCTTGCATTTTGTCAACAAAGGAGCAGTGCAGACTAGGCACAAATCTGTGACATTCATCACTCATTTGCATTTCTTCTTTCTTTCCATCTCGGTCATTCCTTCCATTGTTTTTCCTCCATTCTATTCATGTTCATATTCAAAATCTGAAAAATTAAAAAAATATCTGAAGTTTTGTAGAAAAACGCAGGCCATTGAGGAGAAGTTTGCACACAACAGGCCGCCCACTTGATTTGGCTTTTGTATTTGCTTATATTATTTGTTCAGGATCATTGACCCGTTATTGGGAGGCGCATCAATATTTATCAGGCTTTATTACTGATGGCAAATGGTATGAAGATTTCATATTCCAGACAGAACTTATATGGCGTCAACTATTTGATAGAGTGTCGAGCATTTCAAATATACGATGTCGAGGCCGCAGGAAGGTTAAAGACTAGCGGAACATCTAAATTAAACTCCAAGCATATTGTCGGGTGTTAATCTGAAGGTTTCGAGCATTCCCGTGTATGCTTCCCTGCCGAGCATTCCAGTTGTATGCAATTCAGAAAGGAGTTGGTGAATGAAGCAAGGAGTCACGGGAAAGTATTATCGGATTTAATATCTGTGTTGGCCTTATGGTGGATTCAAGGAAATGGCTATTTGTCACTATCAACACCGGTGACGGAAGCCTGATCATGTGATTAATTTATCAGGTGCAATGTTTATTTGTCCTGGATTGGAACGTCATCGCCATCGGTTTGCTCTGCAAGTAAACGACACAGTTCACATGGGTGGCTTGCAATTATTCCCGATGTTGGAAGCCATCGCTGTATCTTTTTCATTGGGATTGAATCAGAGCCGAAGGGACGATTTGGAAATTCGTTTTGAGCAGTTAGGGTTTATAATTTCTAGTTTTTCTCCATGTCCGTACTAAGGGGGTGATAGAAATTAGTATATGACATAAAATAATTAAATAAATAAATTAACATGCTATTGTTAATTTAATAAATAAATTAAATAAATTTGGTTTTTGTAGTTATATTCTTGTAATTAGTTTCATACGGGATAATGGCCTTATAAAGGAAAATATTATGTAATAGTTTTTTAAAGTAATGTGAATGACTGAATTTTAATTTGAGAGCAATCTTATTTTTTCTCTCATTTCCACATATCAATCATTAATAGGTCAATCTTTTGGTGCAACGACAACCGACTGTGCAGCACTAATGATCTTGATGATGCTATGTAAACTGTTTGAAGATTTTTGTCTCTTTACGCAATCAGATTGACATACTTGTAGGTTTTGTCTCCAAGTGCCAAACTCATTGAAAACAATATCACATTCTTGGGAATGAGGTTGAATCTCATTTCTAATTTTAGATGTGCCCTTTTGATTTTCCTCCCAACATTTTCTATGCTTTATGATCCTCACATTGCTCAATCATTGGCAACATAACTAACAAATGCATCCCTCACGCCATGAATGTCAAAAAGGGGGTCATTACAAAATTGAAGTATTTTAAAATATTTTATTGTTCATGATCATTTCTCTAATTAAGTTTGTGCATGTTTGGTACACCTAACCATACAAATCCATGTACATGTGGTAAATCTCTATGTTACCATTTATAGCTAGAATGATAATCTTTACATTCTTTTTTAGTGTCTCATTTCAAAAAAAAATATGTTGCAAGTGTATGTAGTATGCCACTATATGAAGATAATAAATTTATTATGTCATCATCATTTTTGGGCTTCTTGTGGATTTGTTGGCATTCCTAGCAGTAGTGCATGTTGCCTAGACCAATACATATTAGTTGCACTCAAAGTGAAGAAAATTGTTGGTGTCTTAATTTGATGGGACAAGTCACTTAATTCAACATAAGAAAATTCCAATAAGACCTTGTAGCCCTCAACATGATAATGGACCACATAAAAAAATTGTCTAGATGAGAGAGAAATATTTTTCATATATCCCTACACATTTTTTATGGTGACTAACATGTCTTGAAGGTTTTCTTTTCCACAAACAACATTGATGAATTTTATGCACGATGTCTCATGATCATGTTCATCATACAATATCTAAATTGTGGGTGTCATCCAAAATGGTGATCCTTATATCAAAACAAAATTTTAACAAGTTATTGGAGAGGAACTAATCCCAATTGTGGTTTTAATCACTTGCATCATTGAGCATAAAATAATATTTGGAAAGTTATATTGAGTAATCCTTACGTGACCTATTCGTTTAAAATAAATGCTTCAATTTATAACTTATTGATTAGTAATCTAGGAACTACATTAGGGTTAATTATTGATGCATAGATTAATTACCTCTCTTAGGGCATTAGATGGTTTGGATGATATTGATGTTTTATGATCAATATTGTTTTCTTCATCCATATCCATTATTGGACCAACAAATACATATTTATTCTCATTAAAATCAAACTCCATAAATTAATAAAGTTTAGTTGGTTAAATATATTTTGATCAATCTTAACATCTCTATAGAACTTGTCATGATCTATTTTGTATTTAAATACCTTATCCACTATAATTTTCTTCATGTTGAACCCTCCTTTGAACAACGATTGACAATTTTTTAATTCAATGGACAAATCCTCAACTATTTATTTTACTTCTCATGAAAAATTTATGGTTTCCCATCATATTTATATTGACCTCCAATTGTGTCACATGGAGGATTGAGTTAACTGAGCTATCAAAATTTTCTAAAAATGTTAAATCAAAAAGTTTTGGTGGTTGCAGACCAAAATCTATGTTGTCTAAGGACAAAAAATAATGACAATTTTTTCTTATTGACATTTGTTACAAACAAGGCCTTCAAGTGCTTGAGAAATATTTATCATAAGCTAAATTTCTTGACAAATGTAAAACATGTTTGGTGAATCAAGTCTATCTCAACCATGTATTTTTTTTTTGTATAATATTCAAATCTCTCCTAACATCTCCATTGGGATTAAGTGTATTTTATTCTCTTTCAATTTGCAATTCTTGCTTTGGTCTTCATCTTCTAAGTTATGAAGTTGTTTCATTTTATGAATCATTATTTATTATTATTTTTAACATTGACATCCATTGCATCCCGAGCTTTATTTTATGACATTTGTAGCACACAATCTATTTTATTAAAATCACATTTAAAAGTAACCTCGACATTAGCATTTGATCAATGATGAATTTAAATTGCTTCATGATTATGTTCTTGTAATTGTTGTCTATCTCAATAAATTGATCTGAACATATTTCTCTTTAAAACCTTTTTCTTAATATATATTGATCATCTTGATATGTTTGTATGCAATACATTATCATTTCATTTGTATTTTATCTTATTTGTGATTCATGATATTCAATTGTCAAGTTTTCCATGCATTAGTATGTCTTTCTTTTTCTTTTTCATTTCAACATTTTTTTATTCACCTCATTGTGCATCTATCATTTTTTCTCATTGTTACCTTTGATATTATCAAATATATTCTCTTTGCTACACTTTGTTTTCAAAATTCAACAAATCTTACCTATAACATTATAACAAAACAAATCTATCAAATTTGATATATTGTTTCTAATAGTAGCATTACTAAATCAAAAGATAAGTTACATTTTAATATATCAATTATAAATGTTCTCTAATCCAAATAGAAAAGAAATCTTGATGAAAATATTTAAAGAAATATTTCTTTTTAAAAATTAGATATAGAATATATATTTTTATATAATTATTTACATTAAATATTTATTATTATATTAATAATTAAGTATATCATTATTATTTATATAAATACTTTGTAATTAGTAAAAAGAAATTTAGAGAGACTATAAAAAACATTTAAGATTAAAATTAAAATTAATTTCTAGATATGACATCTATTGTGGCATTTGTGGTTTATTGTGGAACTATGCATGCCATCAAAGTGGCCACAACTACACTCATTAACCACAATGATTTGTGATTACATAATCACCTACTTCACTATATAATGGTCACATGGCCACTCTAGTCACATCCATGGTTTAACATTGGGTCGAAAAGAATTAACACAATTGTTACATAGTGGCTTGACTAAACCATTGTGCAATGATTTCATAACCATTGTAGTGGCATGTATTGCTCAACAATAGGTCCTTTTTGATCCATTATGGAGCCATGCATGCCATTCAAGTGACCATGACTACAGTTACTCAACACAATGGCTTGTGATCTTATAGTTACCCACTTCACTATACAATGATTGCACTATTGAGAAACAAGGTGAAACTACTATGATAAAATCTCTTACAAGTATATGCAAATTTAAAATACAATTTCTTATCCAAGGATTACCATATGATGATTATATGATTGAAAATATCAACAATAAGAATAAAATTGACAAACTATATGAACATAGGGTTTACATGGAGAAACCCTTTAAGGAAAAAACTAAACATGAGAAAGAGAACAAGTATGTATTAATCTTGAATAAGGAGATATGTCCAACAAACTAACAATCTCTTTGCTCTAATAGCACTTTTTCAACATTTGTGTACTTGTAAAATAAACTTATGAAACTACTATGTCATGTCCCCATCCTAGTCAGCACAACTGGTGACGAGGTTAGCCTATCATTTGATCCTCGTAGGCTGACAAGAGTGTTCAGAGGATCCTTTTTGGCAGTTGCTCAGTGTTGGTTAGCTCCAGTTTGCAGGGTGTCAGGTTGGGCCTTCGCAGAATCTTCCAGAGAGTCTTTTCAGAGAACTTTCTATTTTTAGAAAGTTAGGTCAGACGGAAGCTGCTATTTCGGGCAGGGCACCTGGTGCAATTATTCAGCTCAGATTCGACTTAGTTCAGTAGTTGATTGATTTGACGGAGAAATAAGGAGTAATTACTGAGTTATTAAATATTTAATAATTTGACTTTATAATAAAGTCACTTTATTGAAATATTAAAATATTTAATTATTTGGCTAAGTTATAAAGTATTTAATTATACTTTATATTATATTATTAAAATGTGACTTAATGAGTATTTAATGCTCATTAAATATGGACGCCAATAATTAAATCAATTCTCCTAAGTCCAAAGTGAAAATTAAATCATTTTATTTAAATGATTATTTTAATGGAGAATTAGGTCGAACTTTTCAAAGGAGAATATATTGTTCTTCCCAAGGAAAAATCGAACTATCATGTTATTATTCAATTTTGTCTTTTGGCATCTGAGCTTTGGAGTTTGCAAACCCTAGGGTTATTGGCAGACGATCGTTTCTGGAGAACGTAACCTCTTCAGAGATTAGGCAGACTGAGGCTGTGAAATATCAGTTGAAGCTGGCACTTGGTGATTTCATCCAGAAGTCACAGATTGAGCTTAACCAGTCATTTGTTCAGAGATTTACAGAGGAAATCATCTTCTTTTTGGGGCGATTCCATTCACTACCACTCATCAGTGTTTTGGCACAAGTTTCAAGGAATCCGTACTATCATTATTACTGCTGTACAGGCCGTACCAGCAGGGCCGTACTTCTTCATTCCCAGAGAAACGCCTCTCCTTCTCAGTTTCTGGTTTGGGGTTATTGGGCGCCTTGGTCATCAGAGGTTGTGCGTTGGTTTTGGAGCTCAGAGAAGTCTTCTATCATTCTGGCCGTACATTCTTTTACCAGCTGCAGCCGCCATCTTAAATACCAGGTTTTATTTGATAAAATTCCAAATAATGCTTATATGTTCAGATTTTTTATATTGTATGTTCTGGAAAAGATGAAATAAAGGAACGCCTTCCCTTTCTGAGCAAATTCTATGCATTTTGATCTTGTATGAATTTTATATGAATTTTTTAGCAATTTCTAGAGAAATCGCATTTTCCATTTTGCCTGTGAAAACCTTCAAAATCACAAAAAAACCAAAAATTGAAAAAACCAAACAAAAACAATTAGGGTTACAGTTTTGAGAACCACCAGGGTTCTGACAGTGGTATCAGAGCACAGATCTCCTGCCATCCTGTGTTTTTTTCAGTGATTATTCAGAATACAGTGCATTTCTGGGTTGCCTTTTATGAACCAAGACATTATTCAGTATACCAGAGGTGTAGGGACAGGCAAAGACGAAGACTGGACAGGTCCTCCGATTCCAGAAGGTCAGACAATATCAGGAGTGCTTGGTTTTCACAGATCCAGTTCAGACGGTAGTGAAAACAGTGTAGCAACACTAATGGCAGAACATGAGACTTCCTCAGAGACTCGCAGGGATGCAGGGAAGGCACATGCAGAGGGTGATATCACCGATGAGGAGTTTAGACGGAGACACGACAACATGATGGATATGATGTCGCAGTTGATGGGTACTATCAGGCAGTGTACGCCCACACAGCCTCACTTCATACAGATTGGGCAGACGAGCGGGACCACTCCAGTGGATCAGCCATTGGCATCAGCTCCTAGGCAGCCGTCACCGATCTATCAGGAGCGTAGGCCAGGCCAGCCTACTTTCTTACCCAGAGAGACTCCACCACAGACTCCAGGGGCTGAGCATCAGGTGCATCATCAGGACTTCCAGCCACAGAATGGCATGTCGGTGGCAGACTTGACGAGATTTCATGGCGAGTACATGTCTTTAGCGCCTGAGATCCGGCAGGCACTTACATTTCATGAGTTTATAGATGTCTATAAACCCAGAGGAGGAGGTAGATTTGATCGTAGACCCCCACAGCATCAGCAGCAGTAGCCACAGGTGAATAGAGATTTACAGTATGCTGTGAGCAAGATTACACTGCCGTATTTTGACGGGTCCGAAAAGACATCAGCTAGGTCATGGGTCGAGAAATTGGACAACTATCTGTCACTTAGACCTATGCAGGAGGATGAGGCAATTAAATTTGCCACTTTACATCTGGACGGAGTAGCGCATGATTGGTGGCACCACGGCATGTACACGTTAGGCCATCATGCGGTTAATACCTATCAGGAGTTCATGAGCCGATTGATAGAGAGATTTGATAGGAAGGATCCAGAGTTATATTTCAGAGAGTTGGCTCAGCTCAGACAGACAGGCAGTCTGGAGGCATACATCGGCGAGTTTCAGAGAGTGGCCGTCATGGTGACTGGCATTTCAGAGAGGAGACTCATTATCTTATTTGTTGAGGGTTTGAAAGAACCCATGAGAGGTTGGGTCAAGGCTTTTGACCCTCCCACACTGCAGGAGGCCATGCGGAAGGCACGAAGCATGGAACTTGCAGCACCTCGCAGCAAGTTCAATTCAGGGTCCACTCCATACACGAGACCCAACAGGCCTTTCGATAGAAACAATGACAGAAATAGACCCTTTGATAGGAGGAAGGATCAACAGGATCCGAAGAAGCAGAATGCACCACCATTCGACAGGGAAACGTTGAATGAGTTACGCAAGAAAAAGTTATGTTTTTGGTGCAAGGCACCCTATGATGAAAAGCACATATGCCCACTTCGTCCGAAAGTCAAAAATAACCAAATGGAGTGGTTTTATGAGGGTGAAGAGCAATCTGATCTATCAGACCAGCAAGCTGATTCCGAGCCTTCAGATGATGAGAAGTCCGAAAATGAGAGTGAACATGAAGGTGGAAGGAAGCTACAAGAAGCCCATCTGACTAGTCTTCAGAGAGATGGTTCATTTCGACTCCGTGGGCTCTTAGCAGGTCAGAAGGTGATTACTTTGTTGGATACGGGTGCGACACATAATTTTATTGATGCACGTCTAGTGGAGAGGCGTGGTATCCAGACAGAGGCTTTCGAGGGTATCCGAGTTAAGGTGGCTGACGGATATACTCTCAGGTGCGACAGAAAGATTACTGATCTTCCGATGAGATTGAACAACTATGAATTCAAGACTGAATTCTATGTTGTTAATATGGGTGATACAGATGTGGTATTGGGGATGGCGTGGTTACATGATTTAGGTGAGTTCACTCTCAACCTACGGGATATGGAGATGAAATTTAAGGTTGACGGAAGACCACATGTCATCAAGGCAATACGGGACAGTAATCTTAGGATGGTTTCATTCAGGCGGATGGAGAGGCTCATTCGTCATGATATGGTTGACTGGGCAGCTGAGTGCATGTTGATGCCAGCCCAGCAGGAGCCGCAGAAGGGTGAATACCACCCTGACATACAGATTCTGAGGACTAAACACTCCAAAGTGTTTAGTGACATTCCACCTGGTAGACCACCAGATAGGGGTACAGAGCACATTATTGAGTTGGAGGAGGGCGCCAAGCCCGTGATGATCACTCCCTACCGACATCCGAAACGACTCAAGGATGAGATAGAGAAGACCATTAATGAGTTGTTGGCTATGGGTCATATCAGACCTAGCAAGTCTCCTTTTTCTTCATCGGTTGTATTGGTGAAGAAGAAGGATGGCTCACTTCGGATGTGCATTGATTACAGGCAGCTCAATAAAAGAACCATCAAGAATAGGTACCCCATTCCGCGCATTGATGAGCTGATAGATGAGTTGCACGGAGCAGTCTTCTTTACTAAGATTGATTTGAGATCAGGGTACCATCGGTCCGGATGAGGGGCGGGATATTGAGAAAGCAGCTTCCGGTGTCATTCTGCGCGGTCACCGAGTTCTTAGTTGCTGCCGCCGGGTTAACGATACACCTACCACCTTTCGAGGCAATATAGGCAAGGTTCGGTGCTGGAGTTGAGAGATTTGTGTTAGTCTTCTTCGGCTGACGATACGGTTTATAGCAGGTCATGGGAGAACATCGGCTCGAACGGACCACGATCTTGGGTATCTTAGCACACGAGTCTTTCTATGCTAAGGAATCCAAGTGCGAGCTTGGCATGGAGGAGTTGTTATATTTGGGGCACATCATCAGTGCCAAGGGAGTGAGTATGGACCCTGAAAAGGTCCGAGCTATTGTTGACTGGCCGGTACCTGAGAACCTTACGCAGCTCAGAGGTTTCATTGGGTTGTGTGCATTCTACAGGAGATTCGTTAGCGGGTTCTCCGTCCGCGCTTTATACTGACTTGGCGAAGAAGGGCTTTTCTTTACGAATTCACCACCGGCTTGAGTGCTGATAGGTTCAAAGGTGATCATGACTTCATGTCCGTTATTAGCTGCACATTTTGAAGTCATTTGATTTGATACGTGATCGCGTCGGGGAGAGGGCATTGATGCGTTTTGATCTGAGGCGTCATCAGGTACATTTGAGAGCAGGAAACTTAGGGGTCCTGAGAGATTTTACAGTATATATGACAAGGAGATGTTAGCCATTATGCATGCATTGGCTAAGTTTAGGCAGTACCTGGTAGGCAGCAAATTCAGTGTTCGCACAGATCATAACAGCCTAAAACATTTCCTTGGACAGCGAGACTTGAATGAGAGGCAGCAAAAATGGGTCAGTAAACTGCAGTCATACGACTTCGATATTACTTTCATTAAGGGGAAGCAGAATATAGTAGCTGACGCCTTGTCTCGCAGACCCCAGTTGAATGCCTTAGCATAGATCACGGAGGATTGGAGGCATCGGATTATAGCTGAGTATGCTAAGAACCCATGGGCTTCTAGCATCATTGACAGGACAGAGCAGGACGACAGGTATACTGTTGTAGATGACTTGATCATTTACAAGGGGCGGATTCTTTTGGTTCCTGACTCTGAGGTACGGACTACAGTTTTGAGAGCCTTTCACGACCTTCCTATGGCAGGCCATCCTGGATACTACAAGACTTACAAAATGGTTCGGGAACGGTTTAC
>VDFB02119022.1:0-20470 GCA_007258455.2 Sequoia sempervirens
CACTTGTCCAAGGGTCAGAATCATCTATCTAGGGGCCAGGCTCACCTATCTACAAGTCAGAATCACTGTCCAGGGGTCAAGCTCGCTATCTACATATCAAAATCATTGTTTAGGGGTTAGGCTCACCTATTTGTAAGTGAGAATAACTGCCCAAGGGTCAGGCTCACCTATCTAAAGGTCAGAATCATTGTCTAGGGGTTAGGCTCGCCTCTGTGTAGGGTAGGCTTGGCTATTTGTAGGTCAAGCTCACCCCTTTTCTTGAAGGATTGCTCATTTAGAGGGCAGGATCACCTCTGCATGTAACCTGAACCTATAACATATCAAAAAACAACAAACATAAAAGAAAAAAAGGACTCGTATGTGGGTCCCACTGAGCATGCCAGAAATGTGATCAAGAGTTAGTTAGCCTATCTAAATGACACAAAACAAAATTCAAAAGATAACAAACAACACTTAACACCTCATGATAGGGCTACGTTAACTCAAACAAAATAGAGATAAAAGAAAGCATATTTACCTTGCAAGAGTTGCTCCTTGGTTGGCCCTTTGATGATTGATTTATTGTGTTCTCCTTTGATAGCAAGATGGATTAAAGATGGACTCAAAATGATCTATGTGAGGTAAGGAATGTAATGAGCTATATGGGTAGTTGGATGGATGAATGCAAGTGCAAGAAAATGGAAGCTTGCAAGTATGCAACAATGGAGGTTCTCTTGAGTGTAAGAATGCAAGTGTTTGAGAATGCTAGTGTTTGAATTGCTTGAAGGCTTGAATGAAAAATATTTGAATGAAAGAGAAATCCTCTATATTTAGGGGAGAATTCTCTAGATAATTCAATGGTCAAGATCGAGCCAACATGGCCAATATAGAGGGCTATGGTGAGTTGAGGACTCACAAGCTCTCACATCTTGCCATGTGGAAGTGAGATGGAAAAAGGACATGGTGAGGTGGAGAGAGTACAAGTGAGGTGGAGGTACTTGCAAGTACCTTGGAAAGGGGAGAAGATTACTCAAAAAGGAACTTCTTGTCCCCATGTGGGAAGGATGTTGACATGTGAGGAATTTTAGAATTTCTCACACATCATCATGGAGAAGAGAGAAGTTGTTGGGATATTAAATGTGAATTTTAAATTCATATGATTGAGAGTATTTTGTGGATAAGACAAGGTTCCCAAAAAGTAGTACTTTGACCCATATGAGTGATGTGACTTTTCAATGATCACATGGGGAAGAGGAGAGTACTTGGAAGAATAAAAGTGAATTTTAAATTCACATGGGGAAGAGGTCATGGCCAAATGGAGAAAGTGATAATGAAGAATGACTTGGAGAAAATGCTAGAAATGGAAAGAGGATTAGATTAAGGTTGTGCAAATAGATGATTAAGAAGATTAATGACAAATTATAAGCAAGTGGCAAAGGTTGGAAGATGTGACATTAATCTTGATTAAGGGTGTGCACATCATAATGATGGATTAATTAGACTAATCTAGATTAGGAGAGGATCATGGAGGATGTGACAAGGAGAGAGAAAAGGAAAGAATTTAAAATTGATTTAAATTCCAAAAGGCTAAATGACCAAATTAAATAAATTGATGTATTTATTTAATTTAGAGAAAGAATGAAAGGTAAAATATTTAATTATACAATTAAATACTTTATGAACCTTAGGGAAAGGGGAAATATTAATTAAATAAGTAACTTAATTAATATTGATGAAATAAATGGATGAAGGAGACAGGTTTGACCATATGGGAGTGGTCAAATTTAGATGTCTACAAAATGAATACCAAAAAAGTTATGGGGGTTGAAGCACACCTCTGTCAAAATTATAATTACTCTAACTTGGAAAATTAATTTTTAAAAAATTATGGAGCAAAAAATTATGAAAAAATATCCATGCACTAGATATTGGTGTGAAAAAATTGTATTTTAAATTTAGAATTCTATGTTGTCTATAAAAAAAGTTATGCAGTTTGAAGTAAACATCACTTTTTAAAAATGTTGATTAGTAGAAAAAATAAGTTATTAAAAATTACATAAAATGAAATTCACAATTTATTTTTTAATTTTTTTAAAAAATATAATTAGAATCTACACAAAATATCTAACCAATAACTAGTTTGATTCATCTTCAAATTCTTAATGGTTTAGCTACTATAGGTGTCAGAAAGTGAATATCTGGTGAAAAATCCTGATTTTAATGTCGAGTTTGGCCAAAAATTGTAACCCATTATTGTGGGATCACCCCCCACTATGCCATTTCCCTAGAAAAATTGTAGGGGGTTTCTTTTATAAGGATTCCAGCTACTCCCAAGTTTTCGAAAGAGTCTACCTCTGAATTTCCTTCATGCAAGATATGATTTATTTCAAAGTTTTCAAACTTATTCAATTTGGAACGTGTTGCCTCCAAGATTGTGTCCTATCTCCAATTTTGTAGATGACCTAATCTCAATACATTTATGATTACTAAAGAATCTCCTTCAATTACTACATTCCTCAGACCCAATTCTCTACAAAATTTGATTCCTAAATTCACCACTTGAAGTCCTGCAAAATTGTTAGTTCCCTAACTTAGCAGTTGAGCTAACTTCCCCAACACCACCCCTTGTCAATATTTTATTATACACCCAACACCAAATTTCCTAGGATTTCCTCTAGATGCACCGTCAAAGTTGACCTTGTACAAACCTTGAGGAGGTGGGGGCCAATTGGTTGCTTTGCGTCTTGTATAGCTTGCAGGATCTCTGAAGCCCAGGATAGTGGGCACCTTCAGTCCATTCCATGTCTTCAACATTTGTGAGTCACAACTAGAGAAGGAGGAATTCAAACTCACCACCCCAGCTACCCTTGAGTTAGCTAGCTCCAAAATGCATGCTTCCAGTTTGTTAAGAAAAGATTAGAAGAACATTCCCTCGTCCTTAAAAATGTGGCAATTTCTCTCTTTCCAAACCTTCCATAAAAGAATTGATGGAAAAAGCCACCACAAATAGGTGAAGAACGAGTTGCCACCCAATTTTGGCCAATTTTTGAGCCAACCCATGGTATTGTCAAGCCTTACTAGATAAAAAAATTAAATTTAGCACATAGCTAGTTGCAACACTTAGAAGTGAATGGACAATTGAGGAACATGTGATCACTAGTTTCTACTGGAGCCTTGCAGAGCACACACCTTGAGGGGCCAAAAATGCCAAATTTTACCAATCTATCAGCAGCCAACACTCTACCTTGAATGGCTTCCCATGAAAATATTTTGGCCTTAGGTAGGCAACAACTATTCTAGCATAGTTTTTCTAGAATTGACTAAGCTTGTCCTAGACGATTTGTCAACATTCTATATCCTTCCATAGCACTATACTTGCCTTAAGTTGAACCACACCACCTTAGTTCATCCTTCCCTTCCCGTAAACATAGAGGCCGTTCCTTGAGAATGGCTTCAAAAACTTCTATCTCCATGGGGCTGATATTTAGTTGCTTCGGATCCTTGTAGCTCCAACTCCATATCCCATCCACATGCTCTATAGTGAAGTAATCTTTCACTTAGCTTCCCCAGGTTTGTTTGTAAACCTCCCTTACATTTCTCAAATTAACTTTCTCTACCAACTTACCAAACCCACCCTAAGTGTCTTCCTAGAATAGTGTTGGGTGCTGTCATATCAGTCTTTACATTTCACAGGAGGAACAAATTTTAGGCCCGAAATCACATATTTTTAGAAAATATATTGATTTAAAGCCTTCCAAAGTTCCATTTTAAGGATTCAATTGAAGGAGTTTGATCGATCACGCTTAAGATCAAACCACCTTGAATCGAACCTTGCTAGTTTTAAAACTATACCTATAAATCGTCTGCTTTTCACCTATCGAAATGTGATAAAAATCCCACTTTTGATTTAGATTTTAAGGGGATCAAGTAAGATTCATTTAAAAATTTATTTGAAATGGTCATTAAAATTTATTTCAAATGATTATGTTATTCCTTACAACAAACTGTCGATGAATATAATTTTTAATATGTTTTGGTTTTTTATTTATACCATTTGTTCTTTAAGTTTTACTATTAAACATAGGTTTTCATGCCGAAATGGATTTCTTTGTTCTTCACATGTGGAAAAATAGAAGATTATCAAAAAATTTTTGAAAAAATAAGGTGCACGGATATTGAAGTCCTTGATCAACAAAAATAAAATTGATATATACAAAAAGGATTCTGAATTCCTCTGATCATGTTGTGTTTAGATGTAATTAGTTTGACTTTAGCGAAAATTTTTTTTAAGGAAAAATATTCAATAAAAACTATCTAACCAAGTGGAAGGACTAGATATCAAAGTTACAAATCTAAATTTGAAGAATTAGAATCCTATCCTTCATGGAAAAATTTATCGTTATCGGTGCATCCTTTTTTAAAAGTATTTGTTTTCTGAAAAATCTATTTTAGTGGGGAGATGGAAAGAAGTGCAGAATTTTGATTCCCAAAATTTTGAAAAAATATTTTTAGGAATTTGCAGACAAAATTTGATGAGACTCTAGTTTGCAGCATCTTCAAATTCCTCACAGTTTAGCAGCTATAGGTGCCTGAATGTGAATATTTAGTTAAAAATAATAATTTTAGTGTCCAGTTTGGCCAAAAATTGTAAACCATTATTATGGGATCACCTATTGTGCTTACTATCCTTGACATCCATATTGAGTTAGAAATCAAATCCTGAACCTAAAATGGAAGTTCCAAATTGTGAGCCTTTGGAGAAGATGTCACGATTGTGAAGAAGCTTTCCTCTCCAGCTATAGGAGGATACTTTGACCAAAATTTTCACCCGCTTTAAATCTTGTCAGCATACATTTTTCAGACCAATTTAGCCCCAATGCTATTTTTGAAAAGATAAACTCTTTATACCCATTGCTAGCTTTCCTCCACTCTACAAGAAATATTTTCCCACTTTGATTAGGGAAAACTTCTTTTTGATCTAAGTTCCCTTGCCGAAAAAAAATCATCTTTTGATTAATTTTGTTACATGTGTCCCCCATCAAAGGAACACAAGAGAGCATGTAAATCGGAAGAGCTACCACCACTATCTTTATCAATGTAAGCCTACCTATCCATGACAACCATCTACCCTTCCAAGAGGAGAGATGAATTTCCACCTTTGCAATTAATGGGATCCATAGTTTGCCTAATTTGGGCCTTAGAAATTACAAATGGAAGGCCCGGATATTTTCAAAGGAAACTTTCCTTTATGAAACTTCAAAACATTTAGGATGGGTTTTATAGTTAGATTACGATTGAAAAAGAAAAGACTTGATTTTATCGACTTACCTCTTGAGCTTCAGTATATCTAACAAAATCCTTTTGAAGGTTTGAAGGCATCTTTTCTGCCAACATGCCCAAAGCAACATGATTTCATCACGCAAATTGTTGATGAGTCACAAGGAAGATTGCTGGTAATCTGAATTCCTTTTAGCTCTCCCATGTTGACTACTCTGGAAAAGGATCTGCCAAGGGCCTCTGCCAATATTGTGAACAAGAATGGGGAAAGAGGGCCTCCCTGTCTGAGCCCACAAGATACTTCAAAGAAGCTATGAGGAAAACCATTAACCGTCTGATACCTTAAGGCTTGCAATCCAAATAAAAATCCAACCCACCCAAGTAGAATGAAAGCCAAAACCTTCCAACACTTTGAAAAGGAAACACTAGTTCACCTTATCATAAGCCTTTTTTATGTCCAACTTCAAAATAATTGATTGTTTCCTGGTTTTGGATATTGAATGAATATCCTCTTGGGAAATTATCACCCTGTCGTAAATTGAATGCATTGGAACAAATCCCATTTGTTCCTTAGAGATTAATCTAGGAAAAAAAAACTTTAGTTGGTTTGCCACTACTTTCACTAGGATTTTATACACTATATTACATAGCAAGATGGGATGAAAATATTCTATTCTATCTGGCTTCTCCTTCTTCTAGATTAGAGCTATGAAAGTCTTATTGAGTTCCTTCAATATTTTACCTAAGGCCCTAGAATATTCTATGTTAGAGAACACATCTATTCCAACTATGCTCCAACAATGCTGGAAAAAAGATGGAGGGAAGCCATCAAGCACAAGGGATTTATTTGGGTGGAGTTGGAAGAGGGCAGTTTGAATCTCTTCTTCCGAAAAACACTTTATTAGCTGTGTAATTTGTTCATTTGTCACCAACCTCAAAATACATTCCAAGAGTCTTTGTTGTCCACTAAGCCTCTAACCTTCCTAATCATTTAGTAGGCTTAGAAAAAAATAACCTACCTCCTCAGCTATTTGATCTAGATTTTCCAAAAGATGCCCCTCTGTAGAAATGATTTGGGAAATTTTTTTGACCTTGCACCTTTATTTTGTGGAGTTATGAAAGAACTTAGAATTTTTGTCTCCATCTTTTAACCACATCTTCCTTGACTTCTGCCACCAAAATATTTCTTCTTTCAAGACAATCTCATTGTATTCTCTCAGTGGCTCCTTTTCCTTTAATAACCTCTCATTGTTCATCCCCCTTTGAATAACTTCCTCATTTAGGTTCTTCAACTCCCTTTCTATTCTATGCTTTTCTTTAAAGATATTTTTAAAGCAGTGTTTGTTCAAATCCTTTAACCTATGCTTGACATGTTTAAATTTTGTTGCCAACTTAAACATATTTTATCCCACCGACCCTACTTCTTCCCACCATGCAACAATTAGGGGAAGGAAGTTTTGATGCTTCATCCACATGGCTTCGAATTTTAAATGGCAACTAGCAGGACGATTTTCCCCTAGTATCTCCAAAAGAATTGAAAAGCGATCCAAACCATAGCTTGGAAGGATCCTACTTTCCATTGAAAAAGGGAAGGTACCCATATTGCCTTTGGGGAAGAACCTATCCAACTTTTCTGCAATGGAACAAAAGCCAAGACATCGATTTGTACAAGTGAAGGAACCATTAGCTGAGGGAATATCGAAGAGATGATTTCTTTCCACAAAGGCTTCAAAGTCTATTTGGGATTGCATCCTGCACAACACCCCACCTTACTTATCCTTTGATCTCAAAATTGCATTGAAATCCCATCCAAAAAAACAAAACTCCAAGCCAACTATAAAACATATGTTTTCAATTTTCAGCCAAGTCCTTTTTTTGATGCATGAATGCAAACCATACACATTAAGGAGGAAACAAAGATTTGAAGAAAAACTCTTCACTTTGCAGGCTATCCACCTGCCACTTGCTGCCACTTTTTCCATTGATTCCTTATTGGGGCATTGAAGTGTCATCAAACCACCTATACCCCCTATCGCATTTATTGATCTAGAACCTTCAAATATCTCATCCTTTTCCCAAAAGACTTTGCTCCTTCTTAATCCAATTTGGTTTCTTGGAGAATGTAGACTTCTGCCTGAGAAGACTCAATTTGGTCCTTCACCAAATGGTGCCTGTTAGGGGAATTTATTCCCCTAATATTCCAACTTAGGATTTTCATTTTCCTTCAGGAAGGGGATCCATCTTCCCTACTTTAAGCATTTCTAAAATTTTCTTCTTCCTAGAAGCCTCTCCATCTAACTTTAGCTTTTCTACATTAGCGGTTCTTCCCCTCTTTTTGTGCTCTCCATAGTCTAGGGATGCCTTCCCTACCTCTCTTTGCATTATCCCCAAATCATCGAGACTTGGGAGGATCTGGATTTCATCTTCTAGAGCCAAATTAGGTCTCTCATCTTCCATTCCTCCTGCCTCGATCTAGTCATCTTGCATCTCTGTGTCAACATTGAGATGTTTACTTGAAGCAACCTTTGCCTCCTCAGCCAATTCCACTATTTCTTTTCTTACCTCAATCAATGAGTCAAGATTTTCTTCCCTAAAATTTTTGTTTATTAAATCCAACACATCACAAAAAAAATTGTTTAACAATTGATTCAGATCCTAATTTACACTTGGTAACTCTGTAATTGGCTCCTTTTTTGAAATTCCTACTTCATTGACACCTTGAAAGACCTGCATTTTAGCATCTTCTTTTGATTTGTTTAGAACCCTAGAATCCCCACAAGTGGGATTGGCAGGGAAAGGGACCAAATTAGCTTTTGCATCTTCATTTCCTGAGTTAGAGCCAGGAAAGACCTAGGATTTCCAACCCAAAGTATCAACCCAACTCCCTTAAGGTCTAGGCTCAACAACTAGTGGTTGCAACAATATTCCCTAATATGTGTAGATTGTAACCTCCTTCCACCTAGTACTATTGGGGGAGTTCTCCACATAGATGCACACATAGGTGCTTATACCATCTTCCCCTAGCCATTCATCTGCATAGATATATTTTCCAAGATTATTTTTGATCTCCTCTAGTATGTTTGCTTGCCAAAACACATAAGCAAGCCTTGGAAGTTTGTACCAATCTTGAATGTATGTCATCTGATGCTTGTGAGGGTCAAAACCCACCTCCCATTTCCTCATGTAAAAGCCATAGTCATCCATCAACCACACTCCTTCCATAATCTCCGCTCAGATAGAGGAAGAAGAGAAAACTACTAAGAAATAACCATTCGCCAAATATTTGAAACTTATCTTTGAACCCCATCACCCTTGCCACGAGCGTATCAAAGCAGTCCAATTCAAATTGTAGTCGAACCATCTCATAATTAAGCCCTGATTCCCTAGCTGTTTAATTGAAGGGGCCAAGTACTTGGTGCCCAAAACCATAGTTTTCCTATCAGATTGGCCAAATTCATCTTTCGACAGACCTGGGAAATATCTAGGGCTAGCCATTTTTCCTTGGCCTGCTCTCTAATGTCTGTCAAAATTTGATTTTTTTTCTCGCCATTGACCCTTGGATGCATCATGCCTTCTATGCCTATTAGGGAGGAAATTGTGAACCTACTGCTGCTGCCTAGACCAACCAGACCTTGAACGAAACTGTTGAGGGTGCTTCTATTGATTGTTACACTATGTTTCTGAAAGAGTTTGATCTCAAACCTCCTTGTCTGAGATCACCCTTGTCGCCTTTTCACCCCAAGAACGAGATCTATCTCTAAACTCATCTCCTTTCTCAGCCTTGTCATTTGTCACTTTGTCGACCTGCCTTGCTGAAGCCCTCTACAAATCCCTTTTGCACCTCATTGTTATTTTCGCTCTTCTCTGCCATACTAACAACCCAATCTTTTTGCAATGTAATTTATATAATTATAAATATATATATATATATATATTAATAATTAATAATTAATACATATAAATATAATAATTTACATATATTTATTTTAATTTAATATAAATATTTAAAAAAATATTTGTTGCCTACATCAAGTTTGGCCAGTCCAATGGCCTTATTACTTAAAAAGAAAAAAATAATATATTTTTATTTTTATTGTTAATTAATAGTTACTTTAAAAAATATTAATAATATAAAATAATATATATATGTGTGTTTACAAATATTTTAATTTATTATATACACATAAAATAAATAAAATATTTAATACATATTTGCATTTAAATTGGATATACAAATTTAAACTTGGTTAAAACTAAACAATTTTTAAATCAAATACTGATAGATATTTAGAAATTTAAATAATAAGAAAAAAAATCTTAAAATTTAGACTATTTATTTGATTAATATAGTAAAGTTTTTGAAAGAGGAAAAAATGGGTTTTACAAGGACCCAAAACCACGAAGTTTACAAACTAAAGAAAAAATCGTTAAAGACACCAAGTCGAAAAGGCTATAAAAACAACAATAAAAGTCCATGGCCACCAAAAAGGCCAGCGAAGGCCATAGAACCAAAAAACCAAACAAAACACCAACAACAGCTAAATTTGGGTCTTTAATAAATCCATAGTCTCAGCTTACGACTTATTCATATCCTGAACCCCCCTCTTTAAGATCTAAACCATCTGGGTAGTGGGAGGCACTTTCTTGTTAAGATTGACACATGTCCTTTTCAAAGTACCTTGGTCCTTGTTCTTGCTTTCCTTGTTCTCTTTCAAATCAACAACTACAAAACCCTATTGCATTTTTTCTAGCTTTTCAAACATAACATTGATGATAATGGCATTGTGCCTAGCCATTTTATGGTTTTGTTCCATAATAGTTTTCATATTATTTTAAATTTTAACTATTTCAGCTTCCAGAGACTTGTACTTATCCTCAATGTCACCTCCTTCCTTTCCAATACTGTTCTTTTCCTGTTTCACTTCTTCGTTGCTGAGAGCAGCCAGCTTCAATTCTAGCTCCTCTGACTTACTATATAGAGCCATATTTCTTTGATTAAGATCATTAATTTCTTGCTAGGCCCATTTCAAAACCCTGAAAATGTCACTAATATTGTTTCTTGCAGAAGCAAAAATGTCACCAGACTAAACCTGATCTAAAATGAGGTTAACATCACTTGGTTTGGGGGAGCTAGGAAATTTGGTACCTTCAAATCTGAAAGAAGCAGGAGGGGAGGGCACAAAATTTCTACTAGCTTCAGGGTTCTCAGCTTTGTCTTCCAAGGAGTCTATAGAGTAGGAAACCAAATTATTGGCAGGGAAGCCCTTGAGAATAGATTCTTTAAGGGGATGAAGTAGTCGGGGTAGGTCTCAGGGTTAGCTTTAGCAAGCTAGGGTTTTTTAGACTGGGTTTTCTTACTAGACATCTCAAAGGATGGGTGGGCCTCAACAATTCTCTCCTGGTTAAGCTGATTCTCTAAACACCCACTATCTATGTCATAGTCTTCAGACACCGTGGAGGCAACAGGTTTAGATAAAGTCGACATACTTTGATAGTGTTCATATATTAACCTAATAAGACCAAGATGAAGAATAGGGTTTCTCCTCGGATTTTTCTTATGGTCCTCAAGACTATTACTCAATAAGCATAACACGAAGCACCTTTCTCCACAGTGCCTTAATGGTGTCAATTTCGAAATAGTTAGAAATTTTAACCAGTTTCAATTTCTCCTTGTCCTTAGGAAATCTGATGACCGCCTCATTAGAAAATCTTCTATCGCGATAAAACTTCACACCCTCAGTGGACATTCCAGTAATTTCTCCTATAATTTGCTCATCCAGCTTCACCTTTCTTCTAAAGAGAATGATTTCTTGTTATAGTGTAATTTAATTTTCAAAATAGTTAGTATGGTTTACATCATTGAAAATAGATCAAATTTATTTCAAATTATTTATTTATTGAGGAGATTATAGCTTACAAATTAAAAATCATGCATTTAACTTTAAGAAAATTAAAATATAATATATTAAAGTGGTGGCTAGGCCAATGGCCTTATTATTTAAAAAGAAAAAATAATAAGTTTATTTTATTTTATTTTTAATTAATAGTAATTTTAAAAATAAAATCATAATATAAAATATAAAATATAATCATAGAATTGTCTACAAATGTTTTAATTTATTATATACATATAAAATAAATATAAAATAAAAGGCAAAATCATAAGTGTCTACAAAATCATAATATAAAATAAAATATATATATAAGTGTCTACAAATATTTTAATTTATTATATACATATAAAATAAATAAATATTTAATACATATTTTTTTTATGAGCATTTAAATTAGATATGAAAATTTAAACTTAGTTAAAACTAAACAATTTTTAAATCAAATATAGATAGATATTTAGAAAATTAAATATAAATGAAAAAGTATGTGAATGAATTTTTTTAATTTAAATTATAAGAAAAAAATCTTTAAATTTAAACTATTTATTTGATGAATATAGTAAAGTTATTTCTTAACAGTTTTTATTTCACAAACATATAGTAATTAATTTAAGTTGTAAATAGAAAGTGAATTATTATAGTAATTAATTAAGTTGTAAATAGAAGGTGAATTATTTCTAAAATAAATATAATAGAATTTGTGGTTGACTTAAATGATTAAATAGATATGGTGGATATTTTGATGTTATATTGGTTAATTAAATAGTATTTGTTATTCAAAGTTTAAATTTTATTAATTATTATTATTATTATTATTTTAATAATGCAAAGGGAAATTAGTAAATAAATGTTAAATACCAATGCAAGGGAAAACTGTATAATTCTCCATAATTTCACAAGATCAGGAAATCTCTGTATCAAAAACCAATCCAGGAGCATTTATCAACAATCTTCTTATTTCAGCCCTCCAAACAAGAATTAAAACAAACCCACTTCAAAAAGGAAAGCAGATTAATATATTTGAAAGGTCTTAAACCAGACGAACTCACAACATTGGCGATATCACTTATTACTAGCTATATTATCAGCGCTCGATGAAAACATGTATAACCGTTTTAACTGCCACCAAGACCCTTTCTGATTTTGTTCACGTCTTCCTCAGTAATCTGGAATGACTGGGCAAGAAGGCTAGGGTGAATGGCCGGATTGGAAGCGAATGTGACCAAGGGAGTAACAGACACCCCTGGATTCTGACTGTTAAATGCAGCAATCAAACTTGCAGGACTGTCGCCCTGGTTTTGAAGGAAATGAATCGTTCCCTTGGGAAAAACTATCACATCGCCAGTATTGACAGTCAGAGAGAAAAACTTGTTGGAAGTATCAACGAAGCCCCCGGTTAGATTTCCCTGCACTACGAAAGTAATTTCATCGGCTCTCACGTGTGAATGGGGAGGCACCAGTTCACCCACTGCCACATCTGCACGAGAAATTGTTATTCCCAGGGTGTTGATACCCGGTAACACCTCTGTAGTTGTAAACGCCACACCAACCCCGAAGCGGTTGCTTGTATTTGTTGGGCTGTTCAGAACGGATGTGGTAAAGTGCTTTCCGGTGACCTCACTGGGATTCAGGCAAGGCAACCCATTGAAGAAGTTTGTGGAGGATTTGGTATCCGCTACGCAGAAATCCTGCAATGCATCTGGATCTCCACTTACAGTGGAAATTAAAAGCAGTGAAAGGAGAGGAATGGGAGACAGAGGTAGCGAAGCCATTGGAGTCAGGAAATCGCTTTACAATGATTTTGTGCTTGAGATTTGTGGGAGTGTATTATGAATAGAATGTGGGATCTGTTGATAATGATGGTGATCGCTGCAACTTATATGGAGCAGTATTTATAGCCGTTGTCTGGTCGAGATGGGGTGCAACAGTTCTAGGCTATTTTTGGCAGATAGAGCAGCTAAACCGTTGTGTGTCTATTTACTATTTGATAATAGGCAACAATATTTTTATTATTTTATTATTACGCCGAAGGCGTTCCCTCGCTGAAGTTTGCTGCATCCATTTTGTCTATCAACTGTTAAAATCGCTGGAGAAAGGATGGACTGCCATTGCATAGATCTTGATTGTTCAATGCAGCGAGGCCAGTACCGTCAGTGAAATAAATGAGGATGGGCGCATTTAATGTTGCCGTGCTCTGCATTATGATGCATTTACTGTGCTTTGCCGCCTTCTGCCCTCACAGAAGTTTGCCGTATCCATTTTGTCTATCAACGGTTAAAATCGCTGGAGAAAGGATGGACTACTATTGCATAGATCTTGATCGTTCAATGCAGAGAGGCCAGTACCGTCAGTGAAGTAAATGACGATGGGTGCATTTAATGTTGCCATGCTCTCCATTATGATGCATTTACTATCCTTTGCCCCCTTCTGCCTTGTCGATTCATATGTTAGTTGGTGTAAAAAATATCTATTTGGTGATATTCTTCCTAAAGGTTCTGCACAGTTTCCTCCCTCGCAATCGTTGATAGAACGCAGCGATCGTTGGCTTTTTCTTCACTTTATATGGAAGTCAACGATGGCATAGATGAAGAGTGCATTATCCAGAACGCAGAGACAGTCTCCTCTCCCAGCCTCATGGGTGACGATGATAAGCTGACCCTGGTTCATAAAGGGGCTTTCAACCGGTGGGCCTAAAATTCCAGAAGTTTCTCAAATTCCATTCATGCAATTTAATGGGTTGAGTATCTTCTTACCTATTTTCTTTTGTATAAAACCATTATTCCTTACAAAGCTTCTTGGAGTAGGAAACAACTTCTCTATGATCTTCAACAGATCTTAGCCTACTCATGGCCTTACCAGTTGAGGTCTGTCTCGTCTTTCTAGTGCCCAGCGTTGTGTTTCTTATGTTCATTTTCTTTGAACCTGCAAATAATCAGCTCACTTCTGGCTCCATATGTATACCCTGGTTTTCTATATGAGATTGTGGGTGTTTAATTTTTTATCTTTTTTTCTAATGTTTATATCAAATTAGCTTTTTATTGTGATTTGGTTGTTTGTTCATTTATTAGCCATACATATTTTGTGAAGGGTTGTTTTATTCTTATGTGTTTGTTTATGTTTGTGTGCATGTTTACTGGTCCATATTACATCCCCTATCTAGATAATGAAGTGGCTAGTAGACAGCTTCACAGTACTGGACATTATGAGCATAGGGAACGACATTGTCCGTTTTTTAGGTGCCTAAGGTCACGTGAAATTTGGAATTAATATGGGGGCCAATGCCTTCACTTTTGTTTGTGATCCCCTTTCAAACTGTTCATCCACACTGAAGAAAGCTATGCAGTATAGTCAATTGCAATTGAATAATCTAGGGGTGGCACTTCCCACAAAGATATCCCACTGCAATCCCATTTGTGTTGCATATACCTGTAGTTGTTTACGTCATTCTAGTGTTGCTATGTTGGCACATGTAAGTATTCCACTCGAGCACTTATAGGCTGAGATAAGCTTTTGTCTTTTGTACTAAACATACTTTTCCTTTTCACCCATGTTAATGTAAAGCATAGTAATAACGTTATTTACAACCGCTATTTCATTATACTCTCCATGAAATTTTGAATTATGTCATCGAATGGCTCACATTCTTCTTACCCCATTCTATTTTATAACAAGGCATGTGAACTGTTTGATAGAATGACTTAAAGAAATTTGGTTTCATGGAATGCCATGATTGTAGGATATACACAAAAAAGTTTCAAGCAGATGCAATTGGCAGGTGTAAAGCCACACTTCACAACTTATTCCAGTGTCTTGCTTTCCTATGCCGAAATGGGAGCTTTGGAACAGGGTATGGACTTCCATCAAAGTGGTGGAATAGGTAGTTTAGAGTGGAATCAAAACACATAAACCTTATTGCTAATCTTATTGTATCTTGTTCATGCCTTGTGCCAAAGCTCTAGTTTTGCCACAGCTTGGAAGGGTGCTAACAATTGTGGAGTTACATCTGCTAATTGCATTTGTTTTAAAGATTTCAAAGCCTCGAGACTAAAACACCATTTAAAACAAGTAGTATACTCTTGCCAGGTTATTCTTTGAGATATTATCATTAGCAATATTAGTTGTTGCCATTGGAGCTATAGATTGGAACTATAGCAGCCATGTCTTTTTTATAATGTGATTACTATTTTTTAAAAATTAAATACTACTGCAATGTTTGGCATATAAAAAGTGCTTAATTTTAATTGTTTACAATAAAAATATTATTTTTTACCATTATAATTAGTTGAATATTGGTTCTCACGGACTTCAAAGCCAGAGAAGGCTCACCGCTCAACAATCTAAGATATATTGTTCCCCTTTCTGCAATTTTTAGAGGACTGTAATGGTTGCTGATTTGTCTTGAAACCTCTTGGTTTTTATATCACTGCAATAGATTGTAGATTGGTTGAGAGCTCAAAAATGGTTAGAAGGCAGATGGAGGAGCAAGAGCAAGCTGTCGAGCTAGAGAGTCTACATTTTGTTGATTTGCATCTGGGAGATGCGCAAAGAAATCAAGCTGGAAACCAACTCAATATGCCTTTTTGACAGCAGTATGCCTCTTTGACAGCAAAATAATTTCTCAAATGGTTTCTCCAGTGGTTTATTCAACGCTGACCAAGATTCAAAAGCTTCAGAAGGTGAGAAGCTAGTTTAACTTAATAGCTATTCTATAGACCATAGCTTTGTCAATGTCTTTTAGTAAAGATTTGAATTTAGTTACCAAACCTCAAAAAAAAATATTCCATTTCTAAGTTAGAAAAAAATCAGATAAAATGACAATGTAGCTTAAATGAAAGACAAACTCTATTGTTTATATTAAGCTCAAAGTATTACGTCTTTTTTTCTGTCTTCTTTCTTTAAATGGGCTAATTCTTTTTAGTAAATCTGAAGTAGTAAGCTTTAAATATGTTAGATGTATTGTGGCTATTACAAGTCCCTTTATTAGCCCCTGTTATGTCATACCCACATTTTGGTCAGAGTTTGTAGGGAAAACTATACTGGATATCTATATGGGCAGTGGATTATAACTGATCAATGGCCACTTTTTAGTACAATTTCTTAGTGTAGAGGATTCTGGTAAAGTCCTTTGTTTGAGCTTTTATGGTTATGGAAAGGGTTTGCAGTTGCACTAGTCTCAGGCAATAATGGCCTTGTATCCTATTTTTGAACAGTAGTGGCATCTAAAGTAACTGTGATCAATGGTCAAGATGTTTAACGAAAACATGGCCATTTTGAAACTAATTCTTCCTAGCTCGCAATATTACTCTTAAAAGAGATACCATGTTCATATAGGTCATTAGGAGTAGTATCTATATAAAAACTTAGATGGTATATCCCATCACATTCCAAACCGTGTACACCATGTGCCCAGGATTGAGAGATGAACTTGAAATTCTATTTCCTTTTCCTATGCAATTAAAGTTACAGACTCATATAAGTGACCCATCGGATAATACCATTGATTGACATCCAAACAGTTTTGAACATGGCTAGTTGGGTGCTGTTGCAGGATATTGAACCATCTTCTAAGATCTTTGAATGGGAACATATGAAATAAGAGTTTTCTGTTCAACATTGAGCTGATCATTCTTAGTTTAATTTTCTTTGCACTGGCTTCACTGAATGATTGTTTACTTGCTTAACATTGCTTTTACAGTGAAGGTATCTAGAAGATGACAAAAGAATCAAAAAAATATTTTGCCACATTTCACATGCATAACAAATTTTTGAATGGATCTTCTTTTAGATGATTTCTTCGACTCTTTTTTGAGCTTCGACATTGTCAAATCTGAGCACATTTGTTCAATTTGAATCCTTTACAGAAATTCAAAGTTAGAAATCACCAAATCCTCAAATATTTATTGCCTACCTTCTCAGGGAAGGGCATGAACAACCAGAGGCTTAATTTTTGAAGGCTCTAAATTTTAATATATATATTATATATCAATTTATCTATGAATAAAATTAGGTTTTAGGCTCATCAATCTAATATTCATAATTATTATTTTTAGAATATTTAATTAAATGAATAGAACATTGTAAGATTTTTATCTAGTTCAGAAGATATATCACTTTCATTTTAACATGCTTGGATTTATCCAACTGGTTTTTATCAAGTGGTCAGATTTATCTAGTTGGTTTTAACGATGCAGGATAATTGCCTACTTAAACTAGAAAACATTGAAAAGATTGTCCCAATAACAACTGAGTATATCAGATGACACTAATAAACTCTGGTGTTGGAACTCTGTTTTAGTTGCAAAATTGTAAACAACAAGATTAAGTTAAATAATAGTTTCTTAAATCATAGATACACAACGCCTAAATTGTAGTATTTTTTGTTTTGATATGTAGTGGGATTTATATTGATTCTATAAGGGATTTACATGCATCACGCTAGAGTAAGGGGTTAGTAAATTCCTTCCTGAACTCACGAGGCGAACATCAAAGACATTCCCCTCAGAGACAAAATTCACCATTTCAAGCATTACTTGATCCCAATGCAAGCTTCAAAGCAGAACTACTATAGCTTGTCGATACAAAATTTAGGTCAAGGCGGGGCCTCAACCAACTAATAATGAAATTACGGAACCTTGCACTATTGCTAAAAGACCAACCAAAGTTTGACAAGCTATTAAAATTAAAGCAAAAGGCACTTCAAACCACCGAGGCCGAGCCTCACATAAAACCGTTTAATTATGAATATGAAATCTTCCATCCAAATCCAACCCCTCCTGCAATGCAATCTTGGCTTTCTCGCTGAGGAATTTCCGCGACCCGCGACTGCTATCATTCACATTACCATTGATTCGACCCTTTGATGTCTAAGATGGAAGGGAAGGCTTCGCTTGCATCGTCCGTCTCCCAGGAGGTCCAAGTAAGCAGTCGTGATTCCTTTGCCTTTGAAAGCCGCTTTTAATGTCTTCATGTTCCCCAAGCAAGTCTTCACCGGAAGGCAGCACCATCATTTCCTTAAGCCTCGCCCGGGATGTCTAGGTCAAAATCATTTATAGAAGCGAGAGAGGAGATTTGGCGTTGTCTCACGGAAAATTCCTTTCTTTCCAAGTGTCCTTTGCCTAAAACCATTTTGACGGCTACTATTGACACTAGGTCATTCTCGAGCAGAATTCACTTTAACCTCTGGTCCATAATCTCCCAAAAGGCTATCTGCCTCTCCATAGCCATCAAGGAGACTAGTGTGTCAACACCAAAACTTTCCATCCCCTCCGCCGAAATGGAGATGATGAATTTCAACTTCATCATCCTCACCATTTGCAACGCTTTTATCGGTCGTTCCCTGCATAGAGACAAAAAACAAACCAGATTTTGAAGACCATACATTAAGAATGTTTTCATCAAATCATTTAATAAACCCATGAGATGTCAGGCCGATCCTCCGCACATGAATCTGAATAATGGCGAAGTGAGCATTTCATCCTTGTCATGACAATGTCCTATGGCCTTCATCCTTCCGCCTACATACAACTATCACTTCGTGTGAAGTGAGTTGCCACTCGGCTCTTCAGCTTTCGCTTCCATAATTGTTGTGCCCTACGTGTGAAGCTATCTACACTTTGAATCCTATGTCATTCATTCCCCCTATCAATGCCAAGGGTTCCCCCATTTTCATGAGAAACTAACTTAATTTAATCCCCTTCTCCTCCCTTCGGCTATTTGGAAAAGAGTTGGAGTAATGTGGCATTGCCACTCCGCGGACACCTTGCCCGTCTCGTCCACCACCTCATGTCCACCCTGTGATGGCTTGACATATGGCTAAATGAGGGATGGAGGGATCCCACCCTACCACCCACTGGGAATTACTCTAAATGACATTCTTTAAATCCGGGTCCAATTACTCCCATATTAGATAGAAGATCTACTTCCGTGTTTCCTTCCCTTAAAGTGTGGTTGATCATCACTTGTTCAAAATTTCTTAGCTGCTCTAGTGCCGCATCCAAGTACACCCCTAATTTCCAATTGTGGATCTGTCTTGTCCTTAGAGCATTTATGACCAGAGTTGAATCTCCTTCGACAATCAGATTTTTGATTTCTAATTCCTTGCTCAGTTTTAGTCCAAGCAAAAGAGCTTGGAATTCAGCTGCATTATTCATTCCTTCTTCTAGAGGCTAGGCTAATTTACCCAGGGTTGACCCTGTGTAGGTTCTTATTATGCAACCTACCCCAGACAGGCTCGGGTTCCCTTTAGAGGCTCCATCAAAGTTTAGTTTGGCCCACCCCTGCTCAGGGGGGATCCACTGTGTCTTATTGCGTTGTTCCGAGGAGGCTGCATTTCCTAAGCTATCCAATGGAGGGGATTTGATTCCAAACCATTGTTTCATGATCCAGGCATCCCATTTAGTGAAATTGGATTTCTTTTGTTTGACCATCAACTAAGAATTGAAAAGTTCTACAATGCTTGCCTCTACCTTGCACTGAGGCCTTGGGATTGACATCTCTTTATCCTGAAATAGATGTCTATTTCTCTCCTTCCAAACTTCCCAGATTAGGATTGAAGGACTCATCTTCCAAAGATCTCCTAAGATGGAGCTATGATTGCTACCTGACCAAGAATTTAAGCATTCTAGTAAAGTGTTAGGGAATACAGTTGCCCACTTCAGTTTTGTGCACATCCAACACCACATTTGATGGGTGAACTTGCAATTCATGAGTAAGTGATCCACAGTTTCCTCAGCCTCTTGACACAGAGAGCATCTGGTTGGACCATGATAACCCAGTTTAGTAAACCTATCTCCTGTGAGGATTCTTCCTTGAGCTGCAACCCATGTAAAAATCCTAGCTTTCGGTAAGCAAACCTTGTTCCAACAAAGGTTTCGAGGAAACTCTAGATTTTTATCAGTTGAGGATGTTAGCATGTTATATCCTATCTTGGCCAAGTAGACCCTATTTGGTGCAGCATCCCATCGTATTCATTCACTCCCCTTTCTACCTCAGATCCTTTGTCTTGATATTTCTTTCTCAAATATTCCAGTTTCTTGGCCTCCCAATTCCAGACTTCTCACCGATTTTCACTTCAGGTGACCATCCACTGTATCTTCCGTGAAATCTATGTAATCCCTAAATTTTGAGCCCCAAATTTTTTTAGTCTTCTCCTTTACTCTTGAAAGTTCTGGGATGTCAGCTAATGCTAGATGTCCTTCCCACGAGTCTTCCCAGAACAAAGCCTCCTTTACATCCTTCACCTCCCACGTAAGGAAATATGTTATTAGTTCTCTGCAATTTTTGATGAAGTTCCAAACCCAGGACCCAAATGGTAAGGATTT